>JAGKTI010014542.1:0-20952 GCA_018397915.1 Birgus latro | reverse complement strand
TGAAAACAGGATAGGCATGAAAATCTTTATGGTAACCATAGGTTAGGTTAGGTTAGGACCAGACATGAAATTAACTGCTTCAACCTTTTTTCTAGCTGTTTTACTTAATAACCATTCATGGATAAATTAAATAGCAAGCAGGAAATTATGATTAACATTTAGGGTAACTTCTTAACACATTAACAGCATCATGAAAACAGCAGATTAGGCATGAAAATCTTTATGGTAACCATAGGTTAGGATAGGTTAGGACCGGACATGAAATTAACCGTTTCAACCTTTTTTCTAGCTGTTTTACTTAAGAACCATGCATGGAAAAATTAAATAGCAGGCAGGAAATTATGATTAACATTTTCGGTAATTTTTTAACACATGTACAGCATGATGAAAACACGTTAGGCATGAAAATCTTTATGGTAACCATAGGTTAGGTTAGGACCGGACATGAAATTCAGTGCTTCAACCTTTTTTCTAGCTGTTTTGCTTAAGAACCATGCATGGAAAAATTAAATAGCAAGCAGGAAATTATGATTAACATTATCGGTAATTTTTTAACACATGTACAGCATGATGAAAACACGTTAGGCATGAAGTTAGGGTACTTACGAACAAAAAGTGGCCGTCCTGATGTAATAACCCACTCTATCATCTCAGACTCTGACAGGAAGATGTTGCACCTGACACACCTTTCCACTTGAGAATCACCAGCACTTCTCACCAACACTTTCACCAAGGTTTTTTTTTTATAACTGGAATAACATCACTTCACTGCACTGTACACAACAGTAAATTCCCGTGTGGTCTAGTGACGATCCATGGAGCCTTGTGAACTTCTCATCAGCAGCTTTCAGCTCCGTTCCACGTACCAACACACCAGCAGCACGTTGTTGTCGATACGAAATCAACGTGGAGCGGTCAATGTCTGCATACTTAGGAGTAAACATCACCTTCCTCTGCATGTTTTGTCTGGTCTTCGATGCGAAATCAGCCGTGTACTGCTGTAGTTTGTCTCGGGACTTCTTGATATCAAACAAGGTGGAGCGAGGGAGGTTGAACTCACGTAAGATGCGCCCTGTTGACCAGCCGGCATCCACCTTGTCCAATATCTGCCTCTTCTTCTCCAGAGTCAGAACCACTCTTTTCCTCTTCTCAGGAGGCGGGGCCATCATCACACACATGATGAAGACGGTGAAGAGCAGTATCAAGCACTGTAGGACATAGGGTATCACCACAAAAGCAATCACTTCGGCCACCATTTTCGGAGTTGTTCACGAGGGAGGAGGGGAGTGGGTAATGGCGACCGATAGTGGTGTCACGAGTGTAAACAGAGGGGATCGGCACGCGCGGGAAATTCAAACTGACGCGGTCCCAAAAAATCGAAAATTAATCGATTTTTTTCAGATTTTTTTCTCATTTTGGGGGTTGGGCAGCCCAGAATGTCCTGTTAGTGAGTATGTCCGGTTATTGGACGTCCAGATATTAGAGGGATTACATTTTGCTGTAAAAGGATAGGGCATAGGCCTCATTTCAATGGATGAAATCAGTGGAAAATTCCAGGGCAGATATGCGTCTCGCGGCGTGTTTGGTTAGCCAGGAGGCGAGGGTAATGGAGGGGAGGTAGGAAGGGGAGAAGACACCAGGGAAAAATAGCTAGACAAAAAAATAACGATGGGAGGAAATCTAGAAAATGTCTAATAAATTAGGTAATTCCAGGTGATTTTAAATATCATTCAGTTTTCTCCCTTCCTTTCTAATATATATTTATATTACGAGAATTGGTAATACGGCTTATTTCATGGGAGAAAAAGCAGAGGAACTTAGCGAGCGAATGTTTGTGGGGTGTAGCCAGGTGATAATAAACTAATTCCAGCTGTTTTCTGCACTATCATTTATTTATTTTTTTATAAATGTATATTTTTTCAGGAAAAAATAGGGCATAGGGCTCATTTCAATTAACGAAATCAGTGGGAAAATTAGGGGAAGATAATACGTAATGCTGAGCATCTGGGTGAGCGAGCGAACAGGGTAATGGAGAGGAGGTGAGGAGGGGAGTACCGAACGGGGGGAAGTAGCTAAATTTACAACAATGGATGGGAGTACTGATGACTTTAGCATGTCAGACTATTGGTGGACATTGGAAGCTGACAGATATGTCACCATTTGAAAGCCCAGGCGAATTAAAAAAATCACAGTCACAAAAGTGACGACCTGCAGTATGATCCATTGCACCCGACTGTCACGAAAGTGACGACCCGCGGTTTAGGGGTTAAGCTCGGTACCCATCTTGTACAAGCCCACTGAACTTTTTCAGTCTTATCTATGTGTTTCTTGAGGTGAGGATTCCAGACTACTGATGCATACTCCAGGGCTGGTCTGATGAAAGATGTTAATATCTTCCTCAGCATGTCTTCGTTAATGTATGTGAATGCTACTCTCATATTTGCAAACAGTGTATACATGTTCCGTACTTTTCATTTATGTGGTCTGCCGGAATTAGTCTGTTATTAATAATCACACCTAAGTCCTTCTCTCTTTCTGACGTGTGTACAGTTTTGCTTCCTAATTTATAATCCCAATCTGGTCTTTTCCCACTTTTGCCAAACTTGATTACATGACACTTGTCCACGTTGAATTCCATTTGCCATGTATTACTCCATTCACGAAGTTTATTCAATTCTTCTTGTAGCTCTTTACAAGAGTCTATGTTAGTAACTCTACTTTGTATTTTTGCATCATCAGCAAACATATTTAAATAGCTTTCATTTCCAATATTATTATCTATGTCATTTATATACTGTACACTAAATACATAATTGGTGCCAGCACTGAGCCCTGTGGAACTCCACTAGTCACCTGTCTCCATGAGTGCCTTAGTACTGTTCTCATTTCCCTTTTTCTGAGAAAGTCTTGCATCCAATAGTACAGTTTGCCTTGGATTCCTCCTTGATGGTACAGTTTCCATAAAAGTCTTTGGTGCAGTACTCTGTAAAATACTTTTTTGAAATCGAAATAGATACTGTCCACCCATCCTTCTCTTTTCTGTAATGTTTCTGCAACTCTGTCATAGTAGCTTAATAAATTAGTAATACATGATTTTCCCTTTCTGAAATCAAACTGCCTTTCTGTTATCATACTGTGTTCTTCTAGATGGTTTACCCAAACTTTTCTTATTAGCTTTTCCAGTATCTTATTTACGACACTAGTTAGTGATACTGGTCGGTAGTTGAGTGGATTTTGTCTATTCCCTTTCTTGAATAAGGGGACAATGTTTGCTTTCTTCCAAATATCTGGTAGTTTACCTTGACCCAAGGATTCTTTGAATATTAATGATAATGGTTTACTTAACTCCTTTGCACATTCATGTATAACCCAACATGAAATTTCGTCTGGACCACTGACCTTTTCCTTTGTCTAATTTACATAACTCTTCCTGTATTTCTTTTTCTGATACAGTAATCCCTCAATTATTCGGACGCCCAGTATTTGGATGCATCACTATTCGGACATCATGGGCTGTCCGCCCCCCAAAATGCCCCCCAAATCGAAAATATCCGAAAAAAATCTGATTTTTTGGGACCGCGTCAGTTTGAATTTCCCCCGTGCGCCGATAGGCTGTTTTCGCGCCTCGCGCCTCTCTGTCGGTCTCATTTCCCGCTCCGCTCCTGGCTCATAAACATGCTCTGAAAATGGCGGCTGATGTGAGTCGTTTTGTGGTGATATCCTACCTCCTGCAGGGCTTGATGCTGCTCTTCACCTTCTTCATCATGTGTGTGATGATGGCCCCGCCACCTGAGAAGAGGAAGAAAGTGGTTCTGACTCTGGAAAAGAAGAGGGAGGTATTGGAGAAGGTGGACACCGGGTGCCTGACATCACGGATCCTACGTGAGTTCAACCTCCCTCACTCCATTTTGTTTGATATCAAGAAGTCCCGAGACAAACTACAGCAGTACACGGCTGATTTCGCTTCGAAGACCAGACGAAACGTGGAGAGGAAAGTGATGTTTACTCCTAAGTATGCTGAGATTGAATAAATTCTCCAGGACTCGTCACTAGACCACACGGGAATTTACTGTTATGTACAGTGCAGTGAAGTGATGTGATGCAAGGGATGCGAAAGAAAACATTATGGAAAGTGCTTGTGAGAAGTGCTGGTGAGTGTAAAGTGCACCGGAAGTGCTAAGGTGTCAGGTGCAAGGTCTTACTGTCAGTCTGAGATGACCGAGCGGGTTATACATGAGGACGGCGGCATCATTCTCGTAAGTACCATAACTTCATCAAAATTCCTTGTTTTGTTCTTTCCATATCATTAATCTCATGCATAAACTGTGAAAGATGATTTCCATAATGATTTTCATGTCTAACCTGTTTTCAGCATGCTGTAAATGGGTTAAAAAATTACCCTAAATGTTTATCATAATTTCCTGCTTTCAATTTAATTTTTTCATGCATGGTTTTTAAGTGCACCAGCTATGAAAAAGGTGAATGCCATTGATTTGTGTGAAAGATGATTACCATAAAGATTTTCATGTCTAACCTGCTTTCATCACGCTGTAAACGGGTTAAAAAATTACCCTAAATGTTAATCATAATTTCCTGCTTTCAATTTAATTTTTTCATGCATGGTTTTGAAGTGCACCAGCTATGAAAAAGGTGAATGCCTTTGATTTGTGTGAAAGATGATTACCATAAAGATTTTCATGTCTAACCTGTTTTCAGCATGCTGTAAATGGGTTAAAAAATTACCCTAAATGTTAATCATAATTTCCTGCTTTCAATTTAATTTTTTCATGCATGGTTTTTAAGTGTACCAGCTATGAAAAAGGTGAATGCCATTGATTTATGTGAAAGATGATTACCATAAAGATTTTCATGCCTAACCTGTTTTCAGCATGCTGTACATGGGTTAAAAAATTACCATAAATGTTAATCATAATTTCCTGCTTTCAATTTAATTTTTTCATGCATGGTTTTTAAGTGCACCAGCTATGAAAAAGGTGAATGCCAGTGAATTTCATGTCTGGTCATAACCTAACCTAACCATTTTTCTGGTAACAATTTACATCATTTACTGTATTTGATGCTTTGTATCCAATAATTTAGTGCATAAAATGTGAGAAAAGATGATTTCCATGTCTGATACTTACTTATACTATGCTGGCAAGTTCTGAGCACCTATGCCTTACTCACCTCTAAATCATCATTTTTTGGTTAAAATTCAATTAATTCATGCTTTGTGTGCATTATTTATGTGAAAAGGGACCTAAATAAGTGCTATACATGTCCGGTAGGGAGGTAGGAAGGTAGTTTTCTGATTTAGGTTAGGTTAGGTTAGGGTCACGAATGACCGGTGCTGGAGCCTTTGGCTCTATTACGTCAAATAGTGGAGGGATTACTGTATTTGTATATCTGGTAATATGTTTGGGCATGCATGTTCCATATCATCCTTCTCAAAATTATTTTCTTCTGTGAAAACTGATTGGAAGTTCTTATTTAGTACTTCACAAATATCTTTCTCTTGTGTATATAAGATACCTTCATCCATAATGGATTGTATTTTATCCTTTACTTTGGTTTTGCTTCGGATGTAGCTGTAAAATATCTTCGGATGATCACTACTTTTGTTTACGATGTCCTCCTCAAACTGTTTTTGGGCTTCTCTCCTTATTCTTGTGTATTCGTTTCTTGCCTTTTTGTAGTCATTATAAGCCCTCTCACTATTGTGTCTTCTGTACCTATTCCACAACGTCTCTTTTTTCTTTTGATCTTTTACATCCTTTATTAAACCATTTGTTTATTTTCATTTCTGTTTCTTTGTGCTGAGGGATGTAATTTTGGACCCCAATTTCATAAAGTTCACAGAATTTTCTAGATAACATTTAAATTTTGTCCTCTAAGTTCTTTTTCCCAATCCATTTCTAAGAAGTATTTCATTAGGTCGTGGTAGTTTCCCTTTTTGTAGTTAAGTCTCTTTTTGTAACTTTCATTACTGTTTACTATGTCATATGCAATCCTGAAATTGCAATTTAATACTGCATGGTCACTTTTGCCGAAAGGAGGGTGATACATAATACTGTCAATATCATTTTCTTGCCTAGTAAATATAAGATCTATTGTAATGATGGTACATCAAGCCCTCTTTTTCTGGTGCTTTCTTTTACATGTTGCATTAGGAAAAACTCCTGCAGAAGGTCCAGGAGCTTATGGTCCCAACAGCTTTCCTGGCTTTTTATATCTAGAGTATTCCAATTTATAGTTGTATTGAAATCTCCTGATAGTATAATTCTTTCTGATTTCTCCTCCATTCTATGTAGTAACGCTCTTAAACTTTGAATTGTACTCTCTGCCAGTCTTCATATTCACCTCTTTCCCAGACACTTGATGTACATTCACTGGCTTCACTTCTCTTGAAGACCATCACTTTACTCTTCCCTACATTCACCTTTAGATTCCGTTTCTTACACACTCTCCCAAACTCATCTACCAAGCCTTGCAGCTCCCCTTCGTCTTTGCTCAACAACACAGTATCATCTGCAAACAACAGTACAGGGAGTTTCCAAACACTGCCCTCTCTCACTAGGGTCGCTCCAACATCCACTGCCCGACCTTGTATCTCTTTTATAACCCCATCCATATACAGATTGAACAACCATGGAGACATGACATGTCCTTGTTTCAATCCAACCTTCAAATGGAAAGATCCACTTAGTTTGCCATCCACACGCACTGAAGCCTTAGCACCCTCATACATACTCTTCACTGCCTTCAACAACTTCCCATCCACTCCATATATTCTTAATACCTTCCACAAACCTACAAACCTTGTCTATCCACCCTGTCATATGCTTTCTCTAGATCCATGAAGGCTGCATACAACTTCTTGCCCTTCTCTAGAAACTTTTCCACTAAGGATCTAAGAATGAATATCTGATCTACACAACCTCTTCCCTTCCTAAAACCTCCTTGTTCTTCTCCAACTAATTCCTCTGTAATTTCCCTAACTCTGTCAATAAGTATCCTACCATATACTTTTCCTATTACACTGAGAAGGCAAATGTCCCTATGATTACCACACACTGCTTTATCCCCTTTTCCTTTGTACAGAGAAATAATTATACCTGACTTCCAATCCTCCGGGACTCTACCCTCCTCCCAAGCCAATCTGCACACCTTTCACATTCATTCTATTACTGTCTCTCCCCCATGCTTCAGCATTTCACCACACACTCCATCAATTCCTGGGGCTTTCCTCATATTAACTTACTTCATTGCTTCCACCATTTCCATCCTACTGATTGCTTCCTCTCTTCTCACAACCCTCCTTCTCCCTGCCATTCCCCAGCCACTTATACTTGCATTACTTTCATTCTCTATGTTCAACAGTTCAGTAAAGTGTTCTCTCCATCTGTTTACTTTTTCTCCCTTCTCCACTAGCAATCTACCATTTTTATCTTTTACACCCCCACTGACCTCGTTGGCACCGTCTAGCTCTCTTTACCTCCTTCCAGAACATTTTCTTACATTCCCTCCACTTTGCACTCAAATTCCTTCCAAATTCCTCATCCACTCTCTTCTTACTCTCTTTTACTAATCTTTTCACCTCTCTCCTCCTCACTACATATAACTCTCTCATCCGTCTCTCAGCTTCTTCGACGCCCCTGTTCCTCATCCACTCATTATATGCTTTCTTCTTTTGTGCCACAGCCTCTCTCACCTCTTCAGTCCACCATGCTGTTCCCTGAACCCCCTTTCGTCTTCTCTTCACCCCACACACCACCTCACATGCTGCACAGATTTCTTCTGTGAATACTTTGCACACACCTTTCATGTCCCCCATCTGCTCCAATCTATATTTACCCAATCGCTCCTCCACTTCCCTTTTATATTCAGCCTTTATTCCATCCTCTTGCAAATTTTCTACCCTCCTTGTAACAAGTACTTCCTCCTGTCCTTCCCTTCTTCTCTTCCTCCATCTTGTTTGGATTCTGATTCTGGCCACCACCAAGTGGTGGTCAGAAAGTCCACTCCCCCAACCTCTATAAACTCTTGCATCCAAATACTGATGGTAATATGCACTGGAGTCCCAGTTCACACCTATTTACTGTTTGTTTGGTTTTTCTGTTCACTGAAGACAAGATTTCAAAGTTACTGATGGATTTTATTGAAATTTTGTTGACACGAGGGTCATGGGCCATGGAAGAGTTACTAACCCATCACATTCCGGCATGTTTTCCACCACTGACCACTGACCCCCCTCAATCCTGGCAGATTTTTTTTTTTTTTTTTTTGCTCAAACCTCTGCTTTTGGTGAAAAACATCAAAAATTCATAGAGAAATCACCTACATGAGCTTAAAAATGCATGATACAAGTAACAGTACCCCAACCTGGCTTGTGCTCTACAGCTGGCCTGGCTCCAGAGAAAATAGTAGTATGGGAGGGGTAACTATTTCAAACCGCTCGATTTAGGTATTTATCTATTTATTTGGTACGAATTTATATGTAGTACAAGAACATATTGGTTTTCACCCAATAATATAGGTGATATAAACTTTGTTCACTCACCAAACACATCAACATAAGGCACCTTCCTTTACGACGTTACTGGCCCATCACTTCTGCTTGATTCTTCCTCTGGCTTGTTTCTTCCTTTGTCCTCCACCTCAGGAATCATTTTCGCCTTGAGTTTTGTTATTGGAGAGACCGTGGCATGACATGTCTTTACTGGCCAGGTCACTGCTAACAGGTGAGTTGCCGAGAAAATGGCGTGTGGGGGGAGGAGGGGGGTTAGGCGGGGCCAGGCAGTAGGGAAGGTCTCCCACATATGCCTACCAAAAATCCCCCGCGAAACTTGAAAAATATGCAAATGACGGACCTCGCAATTGCAAAACGTGTGGGTACATTGTCAGGTGTCACCATGACAAAACATTGCAATGTACCCATATGTCAATGGGATGTCTAGGGTTAAAATTTGGTGGTGATCTCAGCTGTCTGGTATAGGCACTGGAGTAGGTATGCGCTCTCTGAGTGCTTCCGTTCATCCATCATTGATGTATAAAAACTCCTCCAAGCCTGGCTGCACATCATTTGGGCGCAAAACCCAATTTGCTAAGTAATCCCTCCAATATCCGACATAATAGAGCCAAAGGCATGTCCGGACAGTGGTCTTGTCCGGATATTGGCCCTGAAGCTCCAGCACTGGTCATTCATGACCCTAACCTAACCTAACCTAAATCAGAAAACTACCTTCCTACCTCCCTAACGGACATGTATAGCACTTATTTAGGTCCCTTTTCATGTAAATAATGCACACAAAGCATGAATTAATTGAATTTTAACCAAAAAATGATGATTTAGAGGTGAGTAAGGCATAGGTGCTCAGAACTTGCCACCATACTATAAGTAAGTATCAGACATGGAAATCATCTTTTCTCACATTTTATGCACTAAATTATTGGATACAAAGCATCAAGTACAGTAAATGATGTAAATTGTTACCAGAAAAATGGTTTGGTTAGGTTAGGTTAGGTTAGGTTAGGTTAGGTTAGGTTAGGTTAGGTTAGGTTAGGTTATGACCGGACATGAAATTCATGGCATTCACCTTTTTCACAGCTAGTGCACTAAAATAATGAACACAAAGCATGAATTCATTTAAATTTTACCCAAAAAGAATGAATTTGAGGTAAGTTAGGCTCAGCTGTTCACTGAGTTGAGCAGCTTTGTTTAGGTACAGGACAAGAAAATCAATGGCATTCACCTTTTTCACAGCTGGTGCACTTCAATACTAGTGGTAACCATGCATGAAAAAATTAAATTAAAAGCAGGAAATTATGATTAACAAAATGGTTATGTTAGGTTAGGTTATGACCGGACATGAAATTCACTGGCATTCACCTTTTTCATAGCTGGTGCACTTAAAAACAATGCATGAAAAAATTAAATTGAAGGGAGGAAATTATCATTAACATTTATGGTAATTTTTTAACCCACTTACAGCATGCTGAAAACAGGTTAGACATGAAAATCTTTATGGTAATCATCTTTCACACAAATCAATGGGATTCACCTTTTTCATAGCTGGTGCACTTCAAAACCATGCATGAAAAAATTAAATTGAAAGCAGGAAATTATGATTATAACATTTAGGGTAATTTTTTAACCCATTTACAGCATGCTGAAAACAGGTTAGACATGAAAATTTTATGGTAATCATCTTTCACACAAATCAATGGCATTCACCTTTTTCATAGCTGGTGCACTTAAAAACCATGCATGAAAAAATTAAACTGAAAGCAGGAAATTATGATTAACATTTATGGTAATTTTTTAACCCATTTACAGCATGCTGAAAACAGGTTAGACATGAAAATCTTTATGGTAATCATCTTTCACACAAATCAATGGCATTCACCTTTTTCATAGCTGGTGCACTTAAAAACCATGCATGAAAAAATTAAATTGAAAGCAGGAAATTATGATTAACATTTATGGGAATTTTTTTATCAATTTACAGCATGCTGAAAACAGGTTAGACATGAAAATCATTATGGAAATCATCTTTCACACAGTTTATGCATGGGATTAATGATATGGAAAGAACAAAACAAGGAATTTTGATGAAGTTATGGTACTTACAAGAATGATGCCGCCGTCCTGATGTATAACCCGCTCGGACATCTCAGACTCTGACAGTAAGACCTTGCACCTGACACACCTTAGCACTTCCGGTGCACCTTACACTCACCAGCACTTCTCACAAGCACTTTCCACAACGTTTTCTTTCGCATATCTTGCATCACATCACTTCACTGCATTGTACATAACAGTAAATTCCCGTGTGGTCTAGTGACGAGTCCTGGAGAATTTAGTCAATCTCAGCATACTTAGGAGTAAACATCATCTTCCTCTCTGCGTTCCGTCTGGTTTTCAAAGCGAAATCAGCCGTGTACTGCTGCAGTTTGTCTCGGGACTTCTTGATATCAAACAAAGTGGTGCGAGGGAGGTTGAATTCACGGAGGATCCGTGATGTCGGGCACCCGGTGTCCACCTTCTCCAATACCTCCTTCTTCTTCTCCACAGTCAGAACCACTTTCTTCCTCTTCTCAGGTAGGGTATCACCACAAAACCAAGCACATCAGAAGCCATTTTGAGAGCGTGTTGATGAGCCAGGAGTGGAGTGGGAAATGAGACTGTGACAGAGGCGGGAGGCGCGAAAACGCAGCTGGTCAGCACGCGCGGGAAATTCAAACTGACGCGGTCAAAAAAAATTGGATTTTTTTTTAATTTTTTCGAATTTTTGGGCATTTTGGGAGTCGGACAGCCTACGATGTCCGAAAAGTGATGCATCTGGATACTGGACGTCCGAATAACAGAGGGATTACTATTTCACTTGGGCGCCAGTATACCACTTCATTTGGACGCCAACATATCGTTACTAAGCTAACCTAACCTATGTTGTTAGATTAGTAACGGTATGTTGGCACACAAATGAAGCGGTATACTGGCATCCAAAAGAAATAGTAACAAATTGGATTTTGCACCCAAATTAAATGCTGCCCCAAGCCTATCCATAATCTATCTATCTATAGCCCAATGCCCTAATCTCGCAAAGGGTGGCTGCAGACAAAATGCCTCCAAGCCGCTCTGTCACCCACCATTTGCCTATCTTCCCCCCAGCTCACTCCCCCTCCCTCATATACCTCTCAACTCCATCCCTCCACCTCATCCTTGGCCTTCCTCTCCCTCTCCCTCCCTCCACCTCATCCTCGGCCTTCCCCTCCCTCTCCCTCCCTCCACCCCACCTGCATACACCCTCTTAGTCAGTCTTTCATTCTCCACATGTCCAAACCACCTCAGTGTATTTCTCCTAATCTTCTCAACCACATCCACATCCACCCCACATTGTTCCTTCACTTCTTCATTCGTCAACCTGTCCCTCCATGTCACTCCACATGCTCCTCTCAAGTAACTCATTTCCACCGCTCTCACTCATGACTTGTTACCCTCTAGCAAGGTCCATGCCTCGCTTCCATACGTCAGGGTAGGGATCATGATACTATCGTGCAGTGACTTCTTGACTTCCATGCTCACCTCCCTATTTCTCATCACAGCTTTCAATGAACCAGCAACCTTCCTGCCCTGCTGTACCCTTTCAAGTATTTCATCCCCAAAACTTCCATCCTTACTCATCACACTGCCCAAGTACTTGAATGCACTCACATTCTCCATATCCTCACCATCCAACCTCACTGTGCATTCTGTGACTTCATTCCTCTCAAACACCATAACTTTACTCTTGTTCACATTGACTTTCAGATTCCTCTTCTTACACACTGTCCCAAATTCATTCACCAAACCTTGCAACTCCCCTTCATCTTCACTCAACAATACTGTATCATCAGCAAACAACAACACCGGAATCTTCCACATCTTGCCCTCATTCATTAGAGCCACCCCACATCCACTGCCCTACCTTGCACCTCCTTTACAACCCCATCCATGTATATATTAAACAGCCATGGAGACATCACACAACCCTGTTTCAATCCCACTTTCAGATCAAAGAACTCACTTAGCTCAGCATCCACTCGCACAGCAGCCCTAGCTCCTTCGTACATGCTCTTCACAGCACTCAACAATTTCCTCTCTACTCCATATATTCTTAATACCTTCCACTTACCTTGCCTATCTATTCTGTCATAAGCTTTCTCCAAGTCCATGAAGGCAGCATACATTTTCTTTCCCTTCTCGAGATACTTCTCCACTAAACATCTTAGAACAAATATCTGATCTACACATCCTTTTCCCTTCCTAAATCCCCCTTGTTCTTCTCCAACTAACTCCTCTGATATATGCCTAACCCTATCAATAAGTATTCTACCATATATCTTTCCAGTCACACTAAGAAGGCAAATACCCCTATGGTTACCACATACTTCTCTCTCCCCCCTTTTCCTTTATATAAAGCAACAATTATACCTGATTTCCAGTCCTCTGGAACCCTTCCCTCTTCCAAAGCCAATCTACACAACTTCCATATCCATTCCACAGCAATCCATAATCATTCATTACTACTCCTCCCCCCACTCGAAGCTTCCCTTCATATACATATGAATTCACTTATAAGTACTGCAGGGGATGGTGTACAGGAGGGCTTATTCTTTTTCTTTTTTATGCAAGGAAAAAGGAACCAAAGGCCAGGAGCCTGGAGATTGTTCCCTCCAAGAAAAAACAAAATCACAATAACACTGAGCCAAATTCAAGATCCGTTCATTTTGAGATGCCTGGACACACTGCATTTGAAAGACTGTAGATCACAGGCAGTAGGAAATAAAGACCAGGGGAGACAGTTCCAGAGTTGACCTGTTGCATACATGAAGGGATTGGAGTAACGTTCAACTCTAGCATTAGAGAGTTGGGCAGAAAAGGGATGAGAATTTATTGCTAGATGGGTTCTATGCACCCACTGTAGTGGTGGAGGAATGCAAGCAGACAGTTCAGAGGATCAGTGACCACTGAAGTAGTGATAGGAAAGCAATAAAGATGCAACAGTATGGCAAAGAGACAGATGCTGAAGGGAGATAGTAAGAGCTGGAGAGTTAATGAGACAAAAAAGCCATTGACTCCACCTTGTTGAGAACTGTGTGTGGAGAGCCTCCCCACATGAGGGTTGTACTTTACATGGGCGAAAAAAAAACGTGTATAAAGTTAACAATTGTGCAGGGGTGAAGAAGGCACGGAGTCGGCTTAACACACCAGTCCTGATCTCCTGGAGGCAGATTTTTCCAGAGAGGTAATATGATCTTTCCAAGAAAAATCCTGAGAATGAAACCCCAAGTATGTTTAAAGATGATGCAGAACTGAGTTGAATATTGTTAAAAATCGGAGGGTTCTCCTGCTGAAGATTTTGCCGGATTGAAAGATGTGAGAAATGAGTTTTTGATACAGTAAAAAGAACAAGATTACTTTCACACCAATCAGAGATATGAGCCAAGTCAGACATTAAGTGTGCCAAAGCCTCATCCCCTGTTTGTTGAAGTAACTGCTGGGATGGACGTTGTGGAAAGAAAATGGAAAGGTGAAAAGTGGAATCTTCAGTATACGAGTGGATAGGGTTAGATGTACAACTTAGAAGGTCACTGATTAAAAGGAGAGTTGGTGATAGGATAGAACCAAGAGGAAGGCCACCATTGATAGCTCAAGAATGGTGGCCGTCACAGCTATAGAACGACCAGAAACAAAACTAGTGATACAGGCAAAAGCCTTTATTGAGATGTCAAGTGAAATAGCAAAGCTTTCACCAAAGTCCCCCAAAGAGGATGACCAGGGCCGGTACCATCAAAAATACTTAGTATCGCTAAGTACACTTAGCAGACAAAATTTTTCACGAGTTGCACTTAAGTCTGGGCAGAATACTTAAGTGAAAATACTTAGTATCGCTAAGTACACTTAGCAGACGAAATTTTTCACGAGTTGCACTTAAGTCTGGGCAGAATACTTAAGTGATACCTACCAAAATATTTACTGGCCTTAAGTACACTTTGTAGACGACAAACTTAAGTACCCCCGATGAGGTTACTTAAATGCTTCTCATTTTACTCAGTCAAGATGCCCGCACAACAAAAACAACGAGGGAGAACATGAAGGGCGATAAATTATAGAGAAACAGGAAAGAAAACCTATTTTAGGCCTATGTATGACGTTTCCAATGAATTAATATATGAAAATAGGACCAAGCTGAAATAATATTACAGTATAATGATAGATTTGGAGATGTTACGCCACAGACAAACAGCCTATGCAAGATCACTAGCATAGAAATGAAAGTACAGTATTTGCAATACTTTGTCTTTTTGGAATTAGAAAGATGCAGCTGTTTGATGGTGATAATCCTTGACTCCTCTTTTCTCACATACAAACAATTTCTCTTAAACATCTTCCCATCGGACGTTTTCTGCCATTCAGCCATAACTTATCGGTTAAATACAACAAAGTTTGTGTTGTACAGTTACAAATACTGTGGCTGTTTTGCTGATGAAAAAAATGCAGAGAACAGTATGCCACACTAACCAAAGAATAATCTTTTGTGATGGGATGGAAGCAATTTGCAAATAATGTTGTCTCAACATCCAGCTGCAGCTCTACTCCATGGTGATGAGTATTCATTACCAGTATATTCATTCAGTAAATTAGTGGGTATGTATGTACAAAATAACTGCAAAATGTTCTGTAAGCAAATTAAATGGAAAGCCGATCATAACCTAACCCAATTTTGTCAAAAATTTAGCTGCAGCTGTGCCCCCATGGTAATAACTCTGTATCATAATCATTCAGCAAATAAGAATACACTTGTGGAATAACAGCAAAAAAGCAAGAAAATGTATTTTACAAATACCGACCATAACCTAGCCTGTCTTTGATGGGGAAATGATCATGCAAAACAATCCACAATTGTCCTAAAATTCAGTTATGTCTGCTCTACGGTAATCACTCTGCCTTATTACATGCAGTACATTAGAATACATGTACAAAATAGCTGGGAAACGTCATGTAAGCATAAAGAGTGGGGAACTGATCATAACCTAACCTAACCTATCAATGTTTTGATGGGGAAACGATCGACTCGTCAATGTGAGGTCGTGAAGGGATTCATAATGAATTTTGTCATCATATTCAGCACTTGTGTTAGCGCATGGTAACCATTCTTTGTCGCATGCATTCAGTCAAGTAAAATATATTTATAAAACACCAGGGAAACGTCTTAAACCCAGGGAACCGTCTAATGTTTTGTCGGGGAAACGACTACCCGTCCGACGGCATCATTGTTAGGTGAAGGAAATGATTCTAAAGGAAGTTTAACCTAATCAGCTGTTGTTGTGCCCAAGAGTAATGAGTCTTTATCCTTACACTTACAATTACACTTAAGGGTTATGGGTAACAGTAGGCCTGGCCTAATAATATATACCCATATCTTTCAGGTACTTATCCAGTCTGGACTTAAATACAGTCGCCGAACTTGCCTCAATGACGTGCTGCGGTAACTTGTTCCACTGGTTTATAACTCTGGCTAAAAAAATTCTGCCGTAACATCAACCTTGCTCTTTGCTTATAAAGTTTTGCCATAGTCCCTCGCAGGTTCTATGCTATTGCAGGCGTAAAGAATCTGGCACTGTTAATTCTCTCTTTTCCTGTCACTATCTTGTACGTTTCAATAAGATCTCCCCTTATTCTTCGCTTCTCCAAAGTCTGGATGTTTAATACCTTTAATTTCTCCTCGTACGCCAAGTGCTGAATGCCATGAACCAGATTAGTCACCCTTCTTTGCACTCTCTCTAGGTAATCGATATCTTTTCTGTAACGGAGTACCCATGCTTGAACACAGTATTCCAGATGTGGACGAATATACGTTTTGTACAATAATTGGAAGCTGACTTTGTCAAAGCATGTAAAGCTCTTTTTAATCATCCTCATCGCATTATTAGCCCTCTTCGCAGCTTCCAAGCATTGCTTAGTAGGTTTCATGTCGTTTGTCATCCATACTCCTAGATCTTTTTCTTCGCAAACTTCCTCGAGCCGTTTCCTTTCTTGACCACTACCCATAAAGTAATCTTGCCTCTTGTTTGTCCTTCCCATATACATTGCTACACATTTTTCAACATTAAACTGCATTAACCATTTTTCTGACCATTCTTGCAAGTTATTCTGGTCCTTTTGCAAATCCTTGCAGTCTTGATTTGACCGTACTAAATTCCATATCTTTGTGTCATCCGCAAACATCATAATCGAACACCACCACTTCAGGGATGTCATTTACGTAAATCAAAAACAAAAGTGGCCCCAGAACTGAGCCCTGAGGCACTCCACTGCTCACCATATACCAATCAGAATGTTCTCCATGCACAGAAACTCTCATTCTCCTGCCTCGTAAAAAATCTTCTATCCAATTCAATACCATCCCCTTGATTCCGTACGCTTTCATCTTGTGAGGTACCGTATCAAAGGCTTTTCGATAATCAAGAAACACTGTATCACTATTGTATCCCATGTCTAATGCCTTTGTCCAACTCTCAAAAGATTCAAGCAAATTTGTCAGGCAACTTCTTCCTGCTCTAAATCCATGTTGGTGATCTGTCAGCAATCTATCTGACTCCATGTATTCCATAACTGCATCCCTGACAATAGATTCAAGCACCTTTCCAACTATACTTGTTAGTGCCACTGGCCTATAGTTCCCTGGAATTGTTCTGTTTCCTTTTTTGAAAATTGGTATTACCAAAGCAGACTTCCAATCATCTGGCAGTTTTCTCTCACTCAAAGATTTTCTGAATAGTAAACATAGAGGTTCAGCCAATCCCTTCGCACACTCTTTTAGCATTTTAGGATGTAGCTTGTCAGGTCCGGGAGATTTGTCTTCCTTAAGCTGTCGTCACACTAGGACAAAACTGGCTAATATGCGAGCCAGTTTTGCGAGCCGCTAGCCAAACTGACTCACGGTGAGCGAGATTTCGCTTGCGAGGCGAAATGGATAACAATTTTCGCTCACAGCTTGTTGGTGGGATTGGAACTCAAATGAGCCTATGTTTATTTTGTAATCGGTGAGAAAATATTATGTTTTTCATAGAACGAAACTTTAACTAAATTTGTTAGGTAAATACAATTTAATTCTTGTGGTTTTTATTCATTTTTATTTTTTTCCTTGTAACCTGAAATAAATATTCGGACACTCGGGTGACCAGCCGCGGAGGCAGTCTGCTTTGTCTCCAAACAACAAGTAGAAATCAGATTTCGTTATGGATCCTGAAGCAAGGAAAACTCTAGCAGACTGCTTTGTGGCTCTGGAGTTGCTAAAGTACGTGAAGCGGTTACAGAAACTGAGGAAAAGGGAGTGGATACTCCGTGGTGGTTTGTTTACAAATGTCCACGGGGCGCCAAGGCAGATGACATCGTTAGCCGTTTCGGCTCGCAAGAACATACGAGTGTGACGGACACTCGACTATGCTAGCAGTTTTGCCTCGCAAAAGCTGCTCGCATGTTAGCCACTTTTGGTCTAGTGTGACGGCAGCTTTAAGTTTCTCTAGTCTTTTTTGGACATCCAGCTCTGTGATAGATACACTGTCAATTCTAGTTTCTTCTCTATGATGAATTCTCAGTTCAGGAATTTCCTGGCCTCCTTCTTCCCCAAAAACAGACTTAAAAAATTTGCACAGTATATCTGCTGTTTCCCTATCTGTCTCCGTCAACATCCGGTCTCCTTTGTTGACCCGGGATACCCCTGCTTTCACCCTCTGTTTACTTCTAACATATCCATAAAATTTCTTTGGAGTATCCTTAAATGACATGATCAACCTTTTCTCAAACTCCAGTTTTGCCTTCTTACATAAATCTACAGTTTTGTTTCTCTGACAGGCATATCTGTCATAATCAATTAATCTTTTTGTCCTATATATTCTAAATAATTCCTTTTTTTTCCTGGCTGCCTGCTCGACCTCATCAGTCATCCATCGTGGTTTCCCTCGTTTTGACGTGCTGCCAGTGTTCAATGGAATCCAATCTATACACAGCCCCCACAAACACTCAGTCGGCCTCCTCCACATCTCATCAACGTTACAATTCCAATCAACATCAAGCAGTTTATTCGTCATTATTTTGTAATTACCTTTCCAAAAATTAAAGCAAGAACCATGCTCAGTTGCTCCCGACATTGCACCATTTGTTAAAACATTCCAAATTAAGCCCACATGGTCACTTTTCCCAAGTGGTGCTATTATGTCCAGATCCTGAATCATATTCTCCTCATCAGTAAACAAAAGATCAAGCCTATTAGCTATACCCTGGGTAGAAATTCTTGTAGCAGTGTTAACATGTTGCAAGCAAAAGATCCTGTAGTTTATTCAAGAATCTGTGTTCAAATGTTTCCTCATTCTTCTATGTATAATAGTTCTCGAAATCCACATATGGCAGATTAAAATCACCCATAATCATCACATTAGTTACATTCAGGCCCTCAATTTTAGCAAAGAGATCAACCAACTCATCATTATTCTCTGCATTACTTCCTGGAGCTCGGTAACACACACCTACTAACATTTTGAAAGATCCTCCCAAATCAATTATGCACCATACTGAATCACTAAAGGCAGTTTCAGTCATACAGTTACAGGGTATTGCTTTAAGCTTCTCATTCACCAACAACAATACTCCACCTCCTGGTCCTCTTGTCCTATCCTTCCTAAACATGGTATAATTTTTTGGTTTCAGTAAAGCATCTGATACACTTTCATTAGCCCACGTTTCTGTAATGCCGATAATAAGTGGTTGTAAATCATAAATCATGTTTTCAAATTCCTCTAACTTATTAACAATACTTTGTGCATTAGTGTAATAACATTTAAACTGGGTGGGAAGTTCTCCTTGACCTATACCACTCTTACTTAGTTTTCCTAATTTCTTTGAACACAGCTCCTCTTTTGGATAGTTCTCCCTCCTCTTATCATGAGATCCAATTCTCCCTGCTGTGTTCTTCTTTCCAGTTCTGCTGTCAGTGCCTGTTGCTTTTCCCTTTCCTGTGGTGTGAGACCTGGCTTGATATAGCAATGATTCCACTTGGTTTTTTCCAAGTTTTTTGATAACTTAAGTATCTCTGTTCTCTGACAGCTATTCTCAAGAAATACTTTCATTAGTCTTGGTTTGTCACTTGGCTTTCCCACTCTTATTACTTTCTCTACCTTGCAGTCTTCTACACACAATGTTTTTGCAATGTCACTAACACTACTTGCTAAATCATGCTCAACTCTCCGTGCCACTTCAATGTCTTTGCATTCCTCAACCCCAAAAATCATTATATTTCTCCTCCTCTTATCCCTCTCCAAAATTTCTTGCTGAATATCATCCATCTTACCTTCAACAACATTGTCAACAGACCTCTCAATATTCTTTATTCCTTCAGTATTTGTTTCTAACCCAACCATCTTATCAATAATGCTGTTTATTTTCACATCAGTTTCAACCTGCTTAGCCTCCAATCTGGCTATTGCACTATATATTTTGGCAGCACTCTGCATTTCCTGCAAAACCAGAGAATATCATCACTCTCCTCCTCCTTCAGAAATTTATATTTCTTCTCACTAACATTTTCACAGTGTATATGGTGCCAATACTCACATATCTCGCACATTATAGCTGCATCCCCTCTCTTAACAGGTAGGCAGCAAGATCCACAGCAGTCAGCATTGTTTACCTTACTCCCCCTCTGGCCATGTTGGGAATTTGTTTTCCTCACCACTCCTTTATGCCAATTTCCCTCCGCCATAGTTTCACCAGACTCGTACCCAATTCAAGAGTTAGACCAGGCTCTACTTATCACCATTAAACCCTTTGGACTCCTCTTGGCGATATAAATCCTTGGAGCTTCTGGCCAAACCACCCTCTAGCGCAGCATCTGATCATCCAGTAAATCAGAACACATGTGTAAAAGATCAGGGAAATGTCCATATCTTGGCGGAAACTTTAGTAGGTGATACTGAGTTTTTCCTTATGTAAAACTTCATTGAGTACATTGCTATACGCAGCAGTAATAAAATATTTACCATTTCCTTTTAGTAAAACAAAATACTGTGTAAAATAACAAACGTCTTGAGATGGAACAAATCAAAGTATAACAACGGTAGGTCAGTGATGGAAATGACAATTTTGGAGACGACATACTACCAAGAAATTCAAATTTCACTCTGCACTCGACACTGAGAAAATTGTAGTACTTCCTACTTGTGATGTTAGTAACAAAATTTTGATTGGTCATTCACTCTATTTTAAATAATTCATTGTTTTACTTATCATGATTTTGCTACGCACTGCTTTTCATCCAGCCGTACTGCACTTAGGACTTTTGTACTTTACTTTGCTGAGTGGAGCGCTAAGCATTATCGATGGTAGCACTTAAGTAGTCCACTCAGTAAAGT
>JAGKTI010014541.1:0-21545 GCA_018397915.1 Birgus latro | reverse complement strand
TGATTCAGAAATGACAGGGTATTTAGTATAGATTCAATTCTCCATCATAGTCAGCAGCACTAAACTAACATTGTTGCCCAAAGCCTAAAGTGATTCAGAAATGACGTGTTATTTAGTATAGATTCAATTCTCCATCACAGTCGGCAGTACTGACCTGTCATGATTTGAACTCTTCTAGTATTCTAGTCCATTATATTCAGCAGAGGGTGTCATAGAAGCCAAAGAATCAACATAATGGTAATTTGAAAATTGAAATGACTGATTTGAATCTGTTGTCTGAAAAATTAGGAGAAGCTGATAGACCGACAGCAGATTTATAGTACAGTATTTGTATGACTGTAAAATGATGCCATACTGATTTTGCCTCGCTTTGGAGCATATGGGACCAAGACTTTTCTTCCATAGTCCAGAACATTTAGTGGTAGAAAACCATCTATACTCCAGGTAGTTTTTGCTTGATAGAAAAACATCCGTTCACATTTAGGACTTAACTGTAACATGTACGCCACAGCATGTTCCACCTCAAGAACTCTACCAACTATACCATCAGGCATATTATACAGTATTACTCTAAGCTGATTTATCAGTGATGTGTACAGCAAGGAGGACTGACATTATAGCTATGTGTAATTGCAACTTGACTTTGCTGGTGGTGCGAGTTGACCTTATATATGGCTGTTGTCTGGCTTCCTCACATTTATAACCCTGGCCCCATTACTGGTCCAGGCAGTATCACAAATGCTGTGGCTGGAAAACAATTTTAACGTGGCTGTCTTTACATCAAACTAACAGCCAGTCTTAATATTAACCCTTGTGAGGTGTAGGGGCCCAAGACTATACTACTGTAGTCCATAACATTTAAGGGTAGGTGACTGGCCTATGCCCCTGATGGAATTAGCCTACATGGTCTAAAAACTTCCAGCCATCTCTTGAGGATTGAGACCTGTGAGTAGAACATGGTTGTCACCTTGACAGATGCTTATAGACCACTAGACTCTTTTTCACCTTAACTTGGCCCAGATTTTTTTCCTTGTGCAGCTTGATTTCACATACTTAATTGGCAGAACACAACAGTGTTATTGCTCTCCATCTTTTCCATGGCACTGCTTCATGACTAGCATCATATTGTATTCTAGTGTCAATCTCAAGTTACAACTCAGCATTCATGATGGAGAGATGGCTGTTTAAGGCCAGGTTAAGAGTAAAAAGAGTACAAACCACCAGGTATTGACCTCATGACTGTGAAATACTAACTTGACATACTTTTTACTAACCAACATCAAGTTACAGTATCATATTAACCCTGGAGACATGTACAACAAGGAACGTAAATTTTTGTCTGCTAAAGTTTTGGCCAAGATGAAAGAAATTTGTGTTTTATCCCAGCTAATGCCAGATGACCTTATCTATCTTAGGGAAAGGCATCCACAGTCAAAAGGTCAAAAAGCAACAATGATTTCTAAGAGGGTGTTAGCAAGGGATGCTACTTTAAGGAACAAATGTTCTTATTGGTTAAGGAAGCTCCTTGGCACCTCCTCCTTGCAAGTTGATTTTTGCTTACAATATGCCATGTCTCTCTTTTGCATCTTTTCAAGCAAATATTGCATGCCTCTAAGTACAGAGCTTGGCCCTTGCTATTATCTGTGCTAAGCCTTTTATTGTCAGCACATTCAACTGTAGTATAGTTTTTTCCCTCTCCCTGTTTCCCCACCTTCCCTGTGGTATGCAGCTTCATATGCTAGTGCTAAACTCGTTACTTCCCAGAGTGTGGCATTTTACTGGAAGGGTGCATAAACTTTCCATCTTCTAATAGTTGTGAAGCTCATAGATCAAGACTTCTGTGTTCTCCCAATGATTAACTTATGAGACTGTCCAGTTCCAATCTTTAGTGAGGACAGTGGGCCTAAGCAAGTTGAAATCCCTATGTATGTTACATTGGTAGTTGATGTTGGTATTATAAAGAAATAAAGCACCCAGTGTCAACCCTAACTGAAGACAGTACACCTTAGAAATTTAACCCTTTACCATGCAGGGGATGGGGAAAGGTCATCTAGCCTAACTGTATGTATGGAAGCAGTTGATGTTGGTGGTATTACGTACAGAGAAATAAAGAACAGGAAGATAGTAAGGTGTAATGTGGATAATAAGTCACTGAGGAAGATGTACCAGAAGCTTCCTAAGTCAACAAGATTATGACCCAAAGATTCCAGTTTACTCTGCATGTAATTGGCAGTTAGAATTATTTTCCAATTTGCCACAGAATATAGCCCTTTCAAAGATGCACCTGGGTATTTTATTCAGGCTATATACATACTATTTTATTCAGGTGAGGCAAAGTCAAGATTTTCTAAGATTCATCAAGACAGTTTCAATCTTCTGGCTACTGGAGTTCCTTCACCTTACCTTGGCACAGGTTTTTGTCCTTTTGAGACTTATTTCCTGAAGCTCAGCAGCTAAAAACAACAGTGCTTTGGTTCTACATCCTCTCCATAGCACTTCTTTGTGGCTAGCATCATCACTTAGTGTTTATCTATTGTTGTAACTCATCATTCAAGATGGAAAGATGATAATTTTGGGACAAGTGTAAAGAGTACAGAATTTATCTCAGCTGACTAGAATTGTCTTATGGTAGCCTGGATAAAATAACATAATGCATCAAAAGAGAGCGAAAGGGCTAACATGGACAGGATAAAAACAACTGGATGGTAAAATGAGCTCTCCATATATGATACAAATGTAATGTGGTAGTTTCTGTCTTTCTGAAGTTGTCTCGTTTACGGAGCATCACATTTTGGTCAACACTCGATCAGGCAGAATTTCAGTATACAGATGATGTACCGGTATACAGTATATATATAAAGTGATGTTCAAAACCCCAGAAACTTACGCAATGCTTCATATACTCCCCTTGCATTACATGAAGAAGCAGGGTTTCTTTTCATTATATATATATATATATATATATACAATATAAACTGCAAATGATTGACCAAACAGGAGTTCAAGAGCTTTTTAAAATGCAAAACAAACATTATCTGTGGTAAGACTGGGTAGCTTTTAACAATGTAACTTAAAAAAATACACATCATCAGTGCAATAGTATGTTTGTTTTTACCTGACAAATATCTCGAACACTTTGCAGCTTAGTGGATAGCCAAGTGTAGTCCGATTGGATGGTTCATTTACTGAATTATCAAGGAGACTCATTCCTGCCTCATAACTAAGGCTCATTATTCAGTTTCATGCAGTCATGACAGAGCTGAAGTTGTTGGACTGGCCTAGTTCTGTCAGGTGAAAACAAGTCAACTATAGCTTTCCTCAGTGCTGAAGTGCGACTGTCAGTCACACATCGTTACCTCAAAAGACATTGAGAAATTCATAAAAAACAAGTCTGTGGTCAGTATGTCTAGAAGTTGTGCTTCATATAACCACTACCACTACCTCAGGTAGATCACTACAGTTTTATATACATTCCTCAGTTTCTTTTTCCTAATTACCGTAGCCCATTGAATCCGAGAGATGTCCATTTTGAGTTATTCGTACTCGTACTATAATTCTTTCACCTTAACTTGGCCCAGATTTTTGTCCTTTTGTAGCTTATGTCACATTACTCAGTGGCAGAATAAAGGACATGCTATGGCACCCTATCTAGATTACTTATACATGACTGGTATATACTAAAATTAATTTATTGTAACTCCTCACCACTGAAGATGGACAGATGGTAGTTTTAGGCCAAGTTAGAATAAAAGGAGTATAGGTAATTTTATTCACAGTGGGAAAGTCCTCCTGTATATTAGTAATTAATGTCTAACAGGGGATAGGGCAGTAGTTGAGGGACTTTTGGATTACCAGGCAGTTCCATCACCCAGTTATATTAATAAAACAATAGGGAAATGGCAAGCATGATATAAAAAGACATCCCCAGGATCAACGGATGAAAAAGAGTACACAGACTTGGTTGTTGGTCCTTTGGCTTAGTACAGCAGTAAGCAAATAATGTAAACGGTTCAGCAGCCTTCATATTATCAAAGGAAAACTACTGGTATACACGGTAAAAAAATACTGTAAAATGCGATAACAGCCACTCTCATATTACCGTCTTTGAAGAATAAGGCCCAAGGTTATCCTACTGTAGCCCAGAATATTTAAGGGTACATAACCAGACTACCTCCCCTGATGGTATTACATGACTGGTAAACCTTCAGTCACCTCGTGGGGTTTAAACCTATGCACGGCCATTGCTCTGAATGGGGTGTTCTAACCACTAGACCACCATGAGTATATAAGGAACATCTGTAATTTTCATAGTTCTAAATATATAACTGCATATCTTTTGCTTTGTAAAATGTGTGTGAGAGTTTCAGGGTCAGTCCACACGTAGCAGCTGAACACAAACAAGCGCTGTCAGACAGAGATTAGCACTGTAAATCATTCATCTTAACTTGACAGAGATTTTCGTCCTCTGGATCTTATTTGCCATAGCTTGATGGTAGAACAAGATAATGATGTTTTCCGTTCCTTTTTTCCTTTTTTTCATGACCAATGCTGTTTTAGTATTTAACTCTTAATGTAGCTCAGCATTCAAGGTGGAGAGATGGCAGATTTAGGACAAGTTAAAGTTGTAGTAGTTGTAGCCCCAGGAACCTGAGCATGAACCTGGTGAACTGCAGACTGAAGTTGCCCTTCTCTGACTGTTCACCAGATTCCTTTAGGAGGATGAGGAAGTAGTTGAGGGATGTTTGTATAATCAGGCAGTTAAACCAGTCAGTTATATTACTGTCACCACATAAAGGCATCCCTCTCAGTCTCTGGCACATAAGTTAAAGTACAAAGACTGTAGGCTTGTTGTGCTTGTTTGCTATTTGTAAACCAACCCTTGAACACTAGGTGGCAGGTCCCAGGCATAAGACACATTGGACTTGCCACCTTATACAGTCCATCACAGCAACATCGTGCATAAAAGTGAAGTTACATCTAGAATTTCTTTGGTACAACATATATAAGTATTAGAATCAAGTGTTTACAATACTATATACCATGTACTCATACAGTTCAGTCCCCATTATAAGGTTGCTTCATTATGATACCTTTTGTCATTAAGTTCATAATAAGTTATAGAACAGTTATCAAAGTTCTGTTGTTGCTCACCGGTATAGCCTAAAGCTGATATACCAGTTCCCTCCAGTTTTCAGTAGGCTACTATACTGTACAGTAAGACCTCCTTAAGTTGGACTAAATGGGGCTTAAACCTGTCTGATGTACTATATCTACAAGTCTAACATATCAGCAGACTTAGCGTATCTGTAGATCTGACTTATCTGCCAATCATACTTCTGTGCAAATCCAACTTATCAGCAGATCTGACATATATGCAAATTTGTCTTCTCTGTGACCACCCCATCCCATGGGGGTATTAGACCTTTATTGCAAAAAAAAAAAAAAAAAAAAAAAACCAAGTGGCTAGTTTAGGAAGAGTTTAACTGTTCTAAAGGTTACGAACTGTGAAAAAAATAAAAAATAAAAAAAATAAATTTGTGTCTGACTTCAGGAGGTCTTGCTTTTATTCATGTTAACTGGACTCTTTTACGATTTGCAGCTTATTTCTTGAAGCTAAATGACAGAATATCACAATACCATTGCTCTACATCCTTTTCACTTTATAATTTTGTGGCTAGCACCATCTCCTAATGCTGATACTGTATCTTGTGACTGCTCAGCATTCAAGGAGAGATGGCAATTTTAAGCCAAGTGAAAGTAGAAACCAAGTAACTGTGTTGAAATAGTTATAATACTTTGAGACACAGCTTATAATGAGGACTACACGAAGACATGCGTGCTAATGTGGACACTGTGTTGTGATTGCACACTTGGCACTGTACGTAAATGTTGCCTCCCAAACTCACACATACACACTCACAATGTACAGTATTCTGGTTTTAGTTTTTTTTTTTTTTTAAGGGGGGGGATTGTATTCTGGTGTTGTGGGATCATTATTTTATTTTATTATTTTTTATTACTTTTTTTTTTTTTTTTTTTGGGGGGGGGGGCTTTGTTTTTTTTTTTTTTTTCTCTTTCTTTTTTTAGGGGGGAGGGGGCATTGTCTGCTTTCAGTTCACCCCATACCGTTCAAGCCACAAGATTCATGACCCATGTCTCAATGATTATTTTTTTCTCTTTCATTCTTGTCACCACCAGATGATATTATTCAGGGATGTGGAGACTTACAAACAGGAAGGTTGCATATATCTTTCAGTGACCCCTCCACCGTAGGACAAGATTCCCACACTGGATAAAATGTTAGACAGGGTGTTCCATGTATAGGCAATTTCTTGTGTGCTGTTGGGATGGCTTGGTCAGTGTTAGCAGTATCTACCCTGTATCATTTACCCATTGCCACAACCATGCCCACACCAGCAGACTGAGCCACCCCATGACATAAAGTACTGCCATGTGAGTTTCTAGTGGAGAGCTATTTACTGGTAACCTCTACATGGTAACAAGAAAAACATTAAAAGATGCCATCATCATGTAGGTAAAATATAAGAGGGGGATGGTGTCTATAATCCCCCAATATGTGATGGATTGGGAGAGTTGTGAGTGTTGGGTGTACTGGTGGTTAGCCTGCATGCTATCTACTCTCTAAACCAGACTGCCTGTGCATAAGTTGATCTGCTTGCTTGACAGAGGTTTGACTGTATATAATGACTGCCAGTGTGTGTGCATATAAAGAGTAGATAAGACCTCAACACAGTCAGTAGGTGAGGTCTTACAACTGATTTGTAAAAGACTGGAGGCTGACACAGTCGGAGAAGAGCCCACCACTTACAGTACTTAGCTACAGTTGTGATTCATAGGATGGTGTTCTTGTGCAGTTAGGGAGCTTACTAACACCTCTTCCCTACCGGTTTATTCCTGATTCTGCTCAGTTATATTTGTATGTTATCCATGCAATCTGTGTTGACATTAAAAAGAGGTAAGAAGCAGGAAACAGATATTAATGGGTAGTTTGAAAAATAAGTTAAGGAAGAGTTGCCTGGGAGCTTCCTTATCCGATGAGAATATGGGCCAGAGTGTCTGTTCATCCTCACTGAAGACAGATGTAACCAGCTCTTCACACCAGACAAAGACCTTTTGTTGGGGCTTCACTGTTTGACAAGACATTGTTTATTTATTTATTTGTGTATAGAGCCTACAAGACCATTTACTTACAGTCTTTATTCTGTGTTCAGAGATTTTCAAAACTTTTTCATTTATTTCACTCTCTTCAGTCAGGACCAACTTGCCTAGCCCCAGGTTCCTTTGCTTCTCATGAGGCAATGTAGGACTGGATGATGGATGGATGGATTACTTTAATTTTTATTTTTTCAGTGTAAAGAACAAGGAAGCAAAGCTTCACCAGGAAGCTGTTCTTTCCAAAAAAAAATTAACAAAACAGAGACCAGTTCAAGATCTGTTCCTTGTGGGATGCGGAACACTGCGCAGATAACATCATTATTGTGATCTGTTCCTTGTGTACATTTACAAAGCTTCCAACTACCACTGTAAACCCCATAGATCTAAGTACTGTACTTAATTTGTTGTATAGTCTTGCTACCTCCAGACAGTTTTATTCAGCTTTGGGGAGACCTCTTGTGGTGAAGGGATAAATGAAGGCTACATCTAACTCCTTCAGTTTGAAAAGTCTCTACTGGGCTGAAGAAAATTGTCTGAAGGTACCGGTAGCAAGAACAAAATTAATAAGTTATTTGATTGAAGGGGTTAACACTGGGCAACAGATCTTTCCTAAGTGTGGTCATGGTTACAACTATCTTTCAGCACAGGAGTAAGGGTAGAGGGCAAACAGACACTGGCTTACAAGTGTACCTCAGCACTGTATGCCTTGCACCTGACCCTCTCACTCAATGAAGCTTGTCTCAGTGGCTAGTTTTTCAACCTCTACATGACACCAACACTATAAAGCAAATCTGAAAATGTAAACCATGTACAGTAAGAAAAGAACCAGAAAAGGTACTTGATTCTGCGTGACAAGGCTTCCCAGATTTGTCCCTTTGTGCCAGTTAACCTTGTCGGATAATTTAAAATTTTGGTAATGTTGTAAAAATTTAGTTGTCACACTTTTTTGACACCCTTAAGTCCATCAGTACTATGCTAACTTTTATTCTTTGCTAATGTAAGATGGTTTTTATCAAGTTTAGGAGAGATCTGTGATAGGGATGGGGTTGGGAACAAGCTCCATTATCTTTTCACAAGAAGTCTCCCCAAGCAGAGTAAAATCACTAAACAGTAGCAAGAATTATATAGTCATTGTACTGTACTGAAAGGAGCCAAACGTGAACGAACAGTACTGTACTTAATGTGAACATCATCTTCTCGTGTCCAAAACTAACCCTTATTCTGTTGTTGAATTCAAAGTTGGTGCATCACACAAACATCAGAGAGGCATTACTGTGTGGCTGCAATGGTGAAAGTCTGAAACAAAGGTACGTGAGGTCTCAGTGGTCAGGAGCAAAAAGAATATTAACTACTGTCTTAGTTTTCCTTACCTCTTAAAACTACGGTACAGTACAGTAGTTTTTCGTTTTAAGCAGCTAATTTTACAGTTACTGTTCAGTTTCTTTACTTCTAATCCAGCAGCAGCCTTTTAAAAATCTACTGCGGTTCATTTTATTTACTTTTAATCTGATCATTTTTCCTAGTACTGTTGTTATTATTACTAAAATATAGGTACCTTTACAGCCACAGAAAGCAGCTACTTCAGTTACTTTTTAGATATGTGTTCGGTTCTCCTGATATCATTATTATTTAGCTCTGATTACGCTAACTGTATAATTGTGTTCGCCTCAGATTAATAAAAGGACGTTCTTTCCATCCTGTCTATCAACGACAATTATGTTTTCCATACACAAAATACAAGTTTAGTAAGTTTTTTATTTTGAGGAAGATAACTTACTAGAAAACTGATATGATTTGTGCAAGCAGCCCAAATCTTAGAATATACAGTATTTATGCAGCTTAGAGGCATTTTAGTTATAACCTACTGCAGCAGACCTTAAAATCTGTGGTGTCTGTCAGTGCTCAAGATTGTAAGGGTTATAGCATGTCACATATCCCCTTGTTAGAAGAAATCTTTGGCTTATAGGTTAAAACTACAGTTATGTACTTGAGTTGTGCTAAACAACCCTTGGTGTGAATGCTTGTAGGTGCTGGTACTTGTATATTTATGAAGTCCAGATACTGTAATTTTATACAGTCTGAGGTAAACATGTACCTGTCATGTGTAATAATGCAGGACTGTAATTAGCTGAGCTACTCAATATATCACTAAGAATAGTAAGGTACCTGATGAATGGAAACAAGCAAATGTAACTCCTATATTTAAAAAAGGCAACAAATTGCTACTAGAATAATTATCGACCAATAGTGTGCAAGTTGCTGGAAACTGTTATCAGAGATAAGTTTGTTAAGTGCTTAGAAATAAACAATCTCATCAACGATTCACAACATGATTTTCAGAATATCACTCTTGCTGTACAAGTCTGTTGGATTTCTTCTATGATGTATCGGTATTTGGTATACCGGGTATATGATGAGACCAGATTCATTGACACTGTCTGTCTCAATTTTCAAAAAGCATTTATTTAAATTCCCCTGTAATAAGGTCTATAAATGCCTGAATTGCCCACTGGCAAAAAGGGGGAACCTCAGTATGTTCAGTGGTATGTCGCGCGGATTTGGAGTACGGGGGCCTGATTTTGAATCTCAGCCAGGACAGTGTAGATTAATTTGTTATGTTTCATTTTAGTTATTACATTAGTAGGAGTGATGTGGGATGTGAGGTGAGGCTTGGTTGGCAATTTGATGTTTACACACCATAAAAGACTACATCAGAAACTGAATGCACATGAGTTCAGAGGCAATGTGCTTGGATGGACTGATAACAAGCGTACAGGACGTATCAGAGTCATAACAAATGGTAAAGAATCAGACTGGAAAGATGTTACTAGTGGAGTGCCACAGGTGTTAGTATTGGGTCCTATTCTGTTTTTAATAGACATAAATAATATAGACAATGGGTTAATTTGTAAAATATCCAAATTTGCCAATGATACTAAAGTTGGAAAAGCAGACACATCTTTAGAGGCAGGCAGTTCAGAGTGACCGCGATCAACGGTTTAATTGCGCCCAAACCTGGCAGATGGACGTTAATATTAGTTAATGCTAGGTGCTAAACTCTGGAATTAGAAATGATAAAGCCAATTACACTATGAACAGAATTCAACTAGATAATGTCAGTCATGAAAAGAGATGCAGGAATTATAGTAACAAATTATCTTAAACTAAGCAAACAGTGTATGGAGGCTGCTAAGAAAGCCAACAAACTAATCGGATTCATTGGTAGAACATTCGAATAAATCTCAGAAAATATAATTCTCAATTCTCATCTTGTTTCTCTATAATGCCCACACTTACAGTATTGCATCTAGTTCTGGCTGCCTTATTACAAAAAAAGATAGAAACTTGAGAGAATACAACAAAGGTTGAAAAAGATGATAGCTAGATTAAGAAATAAACCATACATGGAGCATTTAGAAGCCCCAAAGCTCTTTACCTCAACTAAATGCGGGTTACGAGGAGATTTAATATAAGTACAGTACAGTTTTCAAAATATTCTAAGGATATGATATATGGCTTTTGATAAGTATTTCACAGTTGATTGCTCAAAGTACACTTGAGGTAATGGGCATCAATTTATCGGCAAGCAGTTTCAGTTACATGAAGCTAAGCATTTCTTCTTTAATAAAACTGTAAATACAGTATATGGAACAAGCTACCCTCCGATGTAGTAAACTGTGATACAGTACTGACCTTTAAAAATTGCTTGGATAAGTATCCGTTTTCCAACCCCAAGCTAAGTATGTTTATTCCTGAATAATACCTTTCTATAGTAAGTATACCCCCCCCCCTGGAGCTTAGAGGATACAACTGCAGAATAACATTGATAAATATTGTTGACAGTGTTACTTTTGTTTCAGGTAGATATTGTAAAATAAGATTTTCTCTCCCTCATTTCTATGAATTTTCATGACAGTTTTCCTAAGCTGCATGGTGGTCCTTCCCACTATTTCATTCTGGCTTTGGCTGGAGGGTTTGATGGGTGGGGGGTGGGGGAGCCTTCCTGCTTTTCTATATTTGTCTTCAACTAAGAGAATAATTATAGTCTTCCCTGTACCAAACATCCACAAAAGGGCCAACAAGTATGTTGCTGCTTGCTTTCCCTAGTACTCCTTTGTATTGAACTGTTAATTTCACTCTCACCATTTTGCTACATCAGAGGACCTAAGTGTTGAGCATTAAATGGTTTACACATTCAAAACTGATCATATCGAACGACACACTGAACTACAGTGCCATGCCTGCTTAAGCAGGATACTGTTCAGTGTTCATTATGGTCTGACCTTTCTACCCATCAGTAAGACAGGGCAGCTAGGATCCAGAAATAGGAGTAGGATACATAAAAGTAGGAGAACTGCTTCAAAGCAGGAAAACTACTGTATTAACTGTCAGTAGTATTCTGTGAGGTGAATAATTTGGGCATGGCTGACTGTAGGACACACGTGCACATGGCTAATGCCATGCTTTGACACTTATAATGCAAACAACCCTTAACCCTTTCAGAACTTGAGACATTTAACTGTGTTAATTATGACTATCCACAGACTATTATATTTAGCTTAGGTGTGGCTTTCCTTCCTCTGTGGGTTAAAAACAGGCCCCCAAAACCCTCTCAGGACACAAGAGATAGTAACTTCTTTACCAGGCTTCATTCTGATTACCAACAGGTGATTTTCATAAGCAGATGTTTAACTTTCTGTCTCTAAGGGTTACGAATGAAGATGGGAAGATGTTGGGAGGCGAGATGGGGTGAAGAAATAAGGGTGTTGTGGGGAAGCACATCGCTCTCACCTCGTTTAGGCTACCTCATACTAAACCATGTCAGTTCCTCATCGGTTATTACAAAATCAGTAGTACTAATCTGCAGGCAAAATCCCATGGCTACTCTCACTGTTTAGAGACTGATAAACCAAGCTCAGATTCACAAACTAAACTGTGATTGATTCCTGTCATAACTAGGATATATTTTTGCTAGAACAGTGGGCAAGGAAGAATTCTGTGCTCTCCATTCTTTAACTTCCCTACAAAAACATACTGTATCTTACTTATAATTGTTTTCTGCAGGAAGCATAAGACAGGGGAAGACAGTGCATTTCTTTTCTTGTATCCATGGCAAAAACGTACATTATATACTTGCAGGAAGAGCAAAAGGTGGAGAACAACTGTATTCTTCACTACTCATCCTTCCTGCAGAAACATTATCATCATTATAATCCAATCCCATTTTCCCTCATATCAAGAGGAACTTAGAGCTTGCGGAAACAAATCGCATTTATGATGGAGAGCTGATCATGTTTGTGGATCCAAGCACTGAAGTTTTAAAGGCAGTGACACATAAATGCATGCATGCTATACACATTAATACATCGTTTAATATAGTGCGTTGTAACAGCCAGTGATGCAGAATAAGCCCTCTGTGTGAGGGGGGATCATGTTTCTTATACACTTCACTGTGAAAATGTCTTCTTTGTTTTATTCTAACTACCCTCACATTACTTTTATTCAACTTTGGAAGGATCTTTGGTACTGAAGGGGTTATTGAAAGCTATTGTTTTGCCTTCAATATGGGTCCTGAAGAAGGACACTTTTTTGTGGTGACACCAATATATCCAGGTGGCTTAATTGCCTGGTTAGGTCCCTCAGCCAGCTGCTGCACTTCCCTGTCCCCAAAAAGGAGGATGGTGGGCTGCATTAAAAGGGTAGCTCAAGTTTGCAGTCCACTGGGTTCACACTTCAGATGAAACAGGAGCTACAACTACCACTGTTGCATCTTTCAGTACGAAGGCATGTTCCCCTAAATTGAATCATCTAAGCATAGCAAGAAAAAGACATAACCACACTGAAGGAGTTATTGGAAGAACTTGTGGGTTTAATGGAAGCAAATCTTTTTATCCCTAAGAAGGCTTACTTCAACATGACTGGCCAAAACCAAGGGTAAAAAGTGCAGGCAAGAGTGGAAGTGAGGTGTGTGTGTGTGTGTACAGTGTTCACAAGTGTCTGATATCTGCTTAAGGCTTGCTAGTATTGATCAAATATATGCTGTGTTAATGGTGTGGGGTGGTGGGCAGCTACTGCTGGGTTTGATATTCATGTTTATAACTAGTAAGTGTCATAACGTCTGTACAAGGTGTGAGCTGGTGGAGGGTCAGTGTCATATACTGTGTCTGCTAGTGGTGCTGGTCAAATGTCAGGTGTGTGTGTGTGTGTGTTGGATGGTGGGTGGCTAGTGGCGGGCGGTGGCGGTTCTGAGTCAGTCCCGCGAGTCACTTTCCAGATCCAGCTGCCGCCCACTTTCTGGCCCAGGTGAGAGAAGCTCGCAGCGCACTAAGGCTGCCCCAGCTCCTTCAACAAAAATTAATAACTGGATTTCACAAACAAGACAAACAACAAAGCAAAGAAGCATGACAGTTAGTATGAAAATGATAATGCTTCAGTGAAAAAAGGTATGAAAAATACAAACAAAAAAGCAAAGAGCATGACAGTTAGTATGAAAAAAATACTGCTTGACTGAGAGAAAAAGTAGTATAAAAAAAAAAAGACAAAAAAAATTGCTTCAGTGCAAGAAAGAGTCTGAAAATTAATAATTCATTGAAACGAGTTATGAAAAATGGTTGATGTGAAAAAAATATAAAAATGTAGATGATATATATATATATATATATTTTTTGTGCACTTGTGACTGTACATAAAATATGCAACATAATAGCTAATAAAAAATATACCATGGTGCATTGTCTACAACTCTTCTGACGGAACTTCTTTCTCTACAAGAAAATCCTTTATCAACTAATAGAAAACCAGACTAATTATTTAGTCTCATAACTGTACTGGCAGTTGGTGTGGTCAGAGGTAACACTATGTCTTAAGGTCAAAAACACTGACCTCAAGATTTATAAATGGCAAGAAAATGATCACAGTATTAAATTGTCTTTGTGTCTGGCATTCAAATCTCTTCATCACAATCACATCATATTTTACTCTTGCTACTAATCATTCAATTTACAGTCTAGAGACATCTGGTAGTGAACACCTTTGGAATAGTTTCCATCAGCTTGTACACTAGAAGGATGCCTTTTGGGTATCATTCTTGTTAACACCAGACTTTATTCAGCTTAGGATGGGGGCACGGTGGCTCAGAGGTAGAGCATCAAGCTCGGGACCGGGGGGTCGCGAGTTCAAGCCGCGCCCGGGACTGCCGTGCCGGGAGGGGTAGCGCTCTCCTGTTACCTAGCGGGGCTATATGATCTCATTGTAAAGTCTAGCTCGGGGATTCTTTAATCCTTTAATTCAGCTTAGGAGATACTACTTAACAGCAACAGGTTGGAAACAATGGCTGTGAACTCCAAACATGATGATGCCATGCTAATTTTAACCCTGTGTCTACTAAATTATTTTATTCATGTTGCAGTAAACACCATTCATACTTTAACCTTTCTATTGCCAGTTGCTGTAATTTCACCAGAATAAAGGGCTCAAGAGCTTTACTCAAAAGTCTCTGACCACACCAAGTGATTTAAAAAAACTGCAAGGCTGGGTAAAACAGACACCACCATACCAAACCTCTGGCTAGTGAAGGGAACCAAAAAAACAGAGGTTGTAATTACATTGTGCGATAGCTCTGTTTCTCTGCGTTCCTGCGGCTCTTGGAGGTGAAGCAGAGGCAGCCAGCTGTGTTGCGGGAGCGCTTCAGCGGCTTAATGGGGTTCTCCTCACGCTGGCGCTCCATCAGGCAACGCTCGTAGTAGTCATAGTCCTTCAGGTACCTGTGGAAGATGGAGGTTTGTTGTGTTGTTGTTGTTTGTGTTGTTGATGATGATGGTAGTGGTGGTGGTGGTGGTGGTGGTGATGAGGATGGTGGTGGTGGTGATGACGGTGTTCTCCTTATGCTGCTATGCCATTAAACAATGCTGATACAGTACTAATATTAATCCTTCTGGTACCTGAAGAGAGGTGAAGGTTTGTTGTTTTATTGATGAAAATGATGGCACTCTTCTCTCACTGATGCTTGTAATATTTGTAGTCTTTCAAATACTTGTGTGGAGATGAAGATTTCTTTATACTTGAAAGAATGGAGAATGTGAAACTGGCAAGACGAGTTTATATGAATGAGACAGAGGGCGAGGGGAAGACTGAGAATGTGATGGTGGGATGAGTTGGAGAGGTACTGCATATGAATGAGAGTGGTGTGTTTGAAGGAAGGGTAGCCTGATGGCAAAGGAGAGGTTAACATGGAGGTGATATGTTTGTGCCCCCATCCCCCATAGAGGATTATGTTGTCTCACTGTTAGTAGACAGACAGATAATAAACAGCAGAGGATATGAGAGACAGATAGAAAATAAACAACAGAGAATCTGAGAGACTAACCATACAGGTGGCCATCGGTGTCTGTTGAGGTAGGCCTGGTTCTCTGGGTGGAGTGCTCTCAGTTGTTTGGTGTGTTTGTGGCAGACATGGTTGTAGTTGGTGGCCAGGCACGTCAGACACCACTCCACCAGCTGTTCTGCATTGTGCATCTTTGGGTGGAGAGGCATGTAAAAATATTGTGATGAGGCAGTACCTTACCATACATATAATTTTCTAACATTTATTTTTCTTTTTTATACTGCTGTGAGATATACTGTAGGTGTATGCTTAATGTACATGAGATTCAGGCTATGGTTCAGTACCTCCTAGGGCTCAAAGAGATAGACAAATACTGACCTGTAGGGGTTCAAGGAGATAGATACAGTCTTCACTAACGTCACCCCCTGCCTGGATAACTCGCTGGAAGAGGTCAATCATCTCTATTTCCACGAGGGAGATGAGGCGCGGCAGGCAGAGTCTGTTGGCCAACTCCACCACAGGTAGACACTCTCGCACTTTTAGGGTCGGCACCGTGTCCGTGTACAGGTACTGCAGCAGGATGTGGAACGTTCGCACCTTCACACCAGGAAATGTTATCTGCCATGGAATAATTATTTGTATTACTTGTGCCAGTCCAGTAACAACAGTAAAATCTCAATTATCCATCATCACAATATCTGGCTCTGCTATCTTGGCTATGTTTAAGCAAGATCTGGTGATTTTTATGCAACATCTTGCTCTAAAACGAGACTTAACCGGTGATCCAGTGTAATATCCAGCATTGAGGAGTCTCAACTGACTCGTAAGCTGTAGCCAACCGGCATCAAGGGAAATCCTGAAACTTGGGAGCCAATGAAAATGCCCACTACATGCCAGTCAATCAGAATCCAATGTGGGCATGGCTTATCTGGCACGCCATGAATACCCCCACGCTCTCATTCTCGCCCATGGATGTCGTAGAGTCAAGATGTGTCTGTGCGCTCCTGCTCTTCCGTCAATGCTGTTGCAAAACCGTCGTGCTTTGACTAACCCTGTGGCGTCCTGTGTTGAAGCTATACTTCATTGTTTTGCAGAGCTAATGGCCTTTCAGTGCTCATGTCCTAGTGCTCTGTTGTGATTGTTAAACTACCTCTGTGCTGTATTGTGTAATGTACTGTTTATGAGTGTGCAAACCCCCCATTGCTGTTTCTCCCCATCAATGCCAACACTTGGTGAATACATACAATAGTATACTATGTACAGTGCTGTATTACTGTACTGTATCATTAGTGTATTGCATTTATATGCTTAGTTTTCATCTTTTACTCATGGTAAAGTTTTTAGGATAGAGGGTAGAGGTGGATAGAATCACAATATCCGATTCAAAGCCGAATGTTGCACCGGATATGCAGTATCCGGCATTTCACTTTAACGGGTGTAGGGCTAGGCTAAATTACAACGGATAATTGAGAGCTTACTGTAATAACAGTAAATTAATCTTTCATTACAAAGACTACAGTTGTGGTAGTCTTCTTTGTTGCTGTATTGTCATTATCATCAAATTATCAGACTTTCAGTGAGAAGGAGTTTCCTTTTGCTTAATAAAACTGTTTGATGGTAGTCAGAATAAATAACTAACTGGGTATATGCCTATCATCCAAAAAAATTAAGTTGCCACAGGCTCTGAGAATTACAGATCATAGATATCATTAGTCCATCGAAGACCTTCTGCCCAAGTGGCACCATCACTAAATCAGGTACTGTACCAAATTTAAATGATAAACTTACCACTTTGGCATTGCTCTCTCTGAAGTCTCCTGAGAACATAGCATGCATCATGTCACAGCGTGCCATTAGCAGCGGTCGATGGACAGCCGCTGTACCATCTTCAAGTTGGAACAGAACGTCAGAGAACAGCCCTCCTTCTAGACACACCTCCTTCACACGACCACACAACATCTGTGCAAATTATGGTGATTAAGTACTCTCTTGTTAATGCTTTTAGCAATTCCAAAGACTTTTCTGAAGCAATGGCTGGAAACTTTCAGACACGCTTAATTTTTCATTGGCATCAGACAGTGAGTATATGAAGTTTGCTATTGTGGTAAAAAGCAAGTAGCTGTTAAAACCCATGCAATATAGGCATAGGTGTGTTAGACCAGGCTATCACAGTTCCATACATTACAGGGCTGGAGACCAAGTTACATCTGTGGTGGCATTTACATAACCAAAAGACCTCCAGTCAGCCGTGGGGGGTTTGAACTGCCACTGAACTATATGCAATAAGCTGCAAAAAGAAACAAATCTGAGCCAAGTTAAGGTGAAAGAACTTTAGGTATAAAAAAAAAGCCATCCATTAGTGCTCACTTGCAGGTACTGTTGTGAGAGATCACTGTTTAGAAACTCCTCCTTCTTCATAAGGTTGGCTGCATACTGTTGAAGTTCTGGCAACTCTAGGAACTCAGCCGCCTGTTTAAGCTCACTGAGGTCAACAGCGGGGAGGTGACAGTCACGGCAAAATATTGTGCCGGTGTAGAGGAAGTGCACAGCCACGCGTAACACCAGCCCGCTCACAAGCTTGCTCAGAGTTACAACCGTCTGGATCGGCACCCACGCACCACTCTGCCTCGGACTGCGCTCACACCCACTTGACTCACTACACCGGTCATCCCACTGCAACAGTAGTAAATGATAGATGTAAACAGTACACACTTGTAGATATAGTATATAATAAGAAAGTAAACAATAACAGTAGTAAACACCTCCAACCTTGCTACAGTGATTGTCCTAATGCAGTGGTAGTAAACAGCACCATCATCACGATCATTATCAAGATCACTTTATCCCATCCAAAGATAAGGTTCAGAAAAAAAGAGGAATAACTCACCAACAGCAAGCTTGATGAAATGTGCCACACATTCACCTGCCATTCAGGTCTCTGGAATTCTGACTTTATCTCACAGGCATAACCATCTTGTCATTTCAGCTCATACATCATAATGCATCATCATCACAATCTCTTTTTCCAGTATAATGATGGGGTGAGGCAAGGTCCAGAAAACAAGTAGAGGGAAACACAACAATGAGAGAACTAATGAGCAACATTCCCAGTGAAATGGAACACACACTTATTCACTCACCATTCAAGATCCTGGAATCTTTACTCTTCCATACAGGCATGACAACCCACAGATGTAGGGTGACATGAGAGAGATCTGAGAAACTTCAGGACGTTATGTGATGGCTAATTTTGAGTAAAAAATGCTATATCAACATGAATATATTTCCCGGCTGTTGTGGCTGTTGTAGAGCTAAAGTTACTGGTGACATGAGAGTCTGGTTTTCCTTATGATTAACCCATAAGGTAATCAGTAACTGTAGCTGTGTAATAGGTGAGAAGTGACCCCACGTTGATATATATGTACATACAGTATGTACATATATATATATATACTGTACATACATTCAGTGAGTCCTCGGTAAACGAAAACCCGATAAATGAAATTTCGATGTTACGAAAGTGATGAATATAGGACAAATTCCACTATACGAAAGTCATCTGTCTCGATGATACGAAAAGTGATGTGAAAGGAAATACAAAAAATTCTAAATGTGCGTGCTGCACAGCGCTGCGCTCGCTTGCGGTGAGGCCGTCACAACAATAAGACAATTCACCATCAAGACTTTTTGGCTTCAGGATGATTCCTTGTCATTTATTTACATATCAGTTAATTTAGAAAGTACATTATTTTGCAAGTTATATGAGTTATAAAGCTGATGGTGGTTTATTCTTTTTATAATAAATGTAAAATATAGCATCAAATTGTTGGTATTAATGAAAAAAAAAAATACTGTATACTGAAACGTGAATCAGGTGACGTATGCCCCGCATGCCATTGTCTAGGCAACTCACTTGTTACCAGTGTCCTGGCCAGTAAAGACATGTCACACCACGGTATGAAATTCAAGGCCAGAGTAATTCCCCAGTTGATGACAATGTGGAGGACAAAGTTTACGTAGCGTTAGGAGAAGAAACAGTCAGAAATGATGATCAGGTAATGTCACCAAAAAATGTGCAATATGTTGATGTGTCTGGTGAGTGAAACAGTGCTTATATCACCTATATTACTGTGTGAAAACCAATACTCTTGTACTTCATATAAATTCGTACCAAATAAATAAATAAATATTATAAGTGGTTTGGAGTAGTAACCTTCCCATAGGTTATGTTTTCTCAGGATTCAAGGCCTATAGAAAACACAGCCATGTGAGGGTATTCTTACCTGTAGCAGCATTTTAAAGGTCATGTGAGTGATTTCTCTATGAATTTTCGATGTTTCTTATAAAAAGCAAAGGTTTTAGCAAAAAAAAAAAAAAAGAAAAAGAAAAAAAAAATCCGGGATTGGGGAAGGTGGTTAAGAATCTCCCGGGACGGGGCAGGTTAACATATGGCTACATGTGAGACATTGGCATGCATTTATGTAAATGCCTAATAACCTCAAGTGAACGATCGACATACTCAAAAATTATACGAATAATCTTCATATTACGTCTACATTCTCAGCTAATCAATCAGTCTCAACCTACTGCATCCAAAAATTACAATAAAAATTACTGAAGACAGCTATGGGAGACGCCAGATTATAATTCAAAGTTGACTACAGTGAGGCAGAAACAAGTTAATTACAAATCTATGCCATTCAGTGAACATAGACCTTGGTAGTCCCCCATGAAATTAGTTATTATAGTATTAATCAATTAATATTAAGTATATTTATAGAATGATGGAATTGTCCATGCTTTGACGGGGAATTGTCTGACAGCAAACTGACTTCACGGCGAATTTTACCGTAACCAGGCCACGTCCCTCCTCGCAGCTTTGCTGCACGTGAGGATATTTTTGCAGCTCTACACATTTTCGTACTGTTTAGACATGCCTTCCATCCACCTTGCATCATCTCCAGCATTGGGGGAGCCCTCTGCAAAGGAGAAGCAGCACCACACTCTAACTCCTTGCAGCTTTGCTGCACGTGAGGATACTTTTGCTGCTCTACACATTTTCGTATTGTTTAAACATGCCTCCCATGCGCCCTGCATCACCTCCAGCATCGGGGGAGCCCTCTGCAAAGAAGCAGCAGCACCATTGGAAATTACGCCAAGAAGAGGGGCAGGGAGTCTCGGAGATTTGGCGTGCTTTGGGCCTTTCAGCTTCCACCGTTGTGACTAAGAAAAAGGCGATGTACAAGAAAATGGCCACCTCATACTCTACATATACAGGTATTACTTACTTCTACAGTTATTACTTACTTAAAACAGGAGGGGTATAGTTTATGTAGGGGGTCCTGGACTGCATCCTCCCATTTCTATGTATACAGTAATGTCCTTACTTTCCGGATGACCACTTTCCGGTTACACCACTGTTCGGACATTGTAGGCTGATGTTCGAAACCCCAAAATGCCAAAAAATTGCAAAAAGACAAAACAAAAAAATCCGATTTTTTTTCAACCCGTAAGCTTGAATTTGGTGCGCTGCGCTGAACAGCTGTGTTTACATTCCATTCCCACCGTCGTCTCCCTGTCCCGCCACTCCGACAGTTGGCTCTGAATTGCCGTGAGTTTTTGTTTAAGCAATCATAATTCACAGTGCTAAGGATTAAGTGCAGTTCAACACTGGATTACTGTACATGTTTCAAGAGCATTTCCACCACTCTCAGAGCTTTAGAGATGGGGTAAACAACCACCACGGATGTGTAAATACAGTACACTGTCAACTGTCAAATATTTTCCATAATTACTTCTAAATCCTCATTCTCTGGTTACATTTTATTCAATTCATGCTTTGTGTCCCATATTTGAGTGCATAGGCTGTGAAAATGGTGGTTTTCTCAGTAATTACCATGTCTCTAACATATGTTCACTATCTAGTCAACTGGTGAACATATTTGCCCTGCTCACCTCTAAACCATCATTTTCTGGTAACAATTTATTTATTTCATGGTTTGTATCCCATATTTTAGTGCATAAGATGTGAGAAAGGGTGATTTTC
>JAGKTI010014540.1:0-21545 GCA_018397915.1 Birgus latro | reverse complement strand
GGCACACTCAGATGGCTCCCGGCCATGGAAGCAATAATCATTCCAAGGAATATCAAAGAAGTACTGCCTGAGGGCCTCCCAATCTGCAGCTCCAAAGTGCCACAGTCGGCGTTTCTTTGGAGGGTCCATGGGCTGTACCGGAGCGATAGGACAGGTTAAGGTAATAAGGTTGTGATCGGAGGAGCCCAACGGAGAGAAAAGATTAACAGTGTAAGCAGAAGGATTAGTTGTTAGGAAAAGGTCAAGTATGTTGGAACTCTCTCCAAGGCGGTCAGGGACACGGGTAGAGTGCTGTACAAGCTGCTCTAGGTCATTAAGGATAGAAAAGATGTAGGCTTGTTCACCAGGTGGATCAGTGAAAGGAGAGGAGAGCCAAAGGCGGTGGTGAACATTGAAATCTCCTAGAATGGAGATTTCAGAGAAAGGAAAAATGGATAGAATGTGTTCCATCGTAGAAGTAAGATAGTCAAAGAATTTTTGATAGTCAGTAGAATTAGGAGATAAGTAAACAGCACAGATATATTTAGTCAGAGAATGACAGGAGAGCCGAAGCCAGAGAGTAGAGAATTCAGAAGAATCAAGTTGAGGAACACGAGAGCAAGATAGATCATTGCGTACATATACACAACAGCCACCTTTGGCTTTGAAATGAGAATAGAGCAAGTAGGAGGATACAGAAAAGTGTATGGAGTACAACTCTCATGTGTGGGGAGGCTCCCCACATGCAGCTCTTCTCAATGGGGTGGAGTCAAAGGCTTTTCGTCTCATTAACTCTCCTCCTCTTACTGATTCCCTTCAACCTTTATCTCTTCGCCGCTCTGTTGCATCTTTATCTCTCTTCTATCGCTACTTCAATGGTCACTGTTCTTCTGAACTGTCTGCTTGCATCCCTCCACCTCTACGACGGGCACGTAGTACCCGTCTAGCAACAAACTCTCATCCCTTTTCTGTCCAACTCTCTAATGCAAGAGTTAACCGTCACTCCCAGTCCTTCATTTATGCAACTGGTCAACTCTGGAACTGTCTTCCTCCATCTGTATTTCCTACTTCCTATGATCTCCAGTCTTTCAAACGCAGTGTGTCCAGGCATCTCGAATTGGACAGATCTTGAATTTGGCTCTCTTTTGTATTGTTTTTGCTTTTTCTTGGAAGGAACAGTATGCAGGCCTGTGGCCTTTGGTTCCTTCTTCTTTGCATAAACACGATTAACAGTCGCCATTTTATATATATATACTATATATATTTATATATATATCGCCAGATGGCCTAATCCCGTAAGGGGTGCCCACAAACAAATTGCCTCCATGTCGCTCTGTCCCCCGCTATTTCACTGCCTTGCTCCCAGCTCACACCTCCCCTCTCTCATATATCTCTCCACTCCATCTCCATCTCATCCTTGGCCTCCCCCTTTCCCCCCTCCACCTCATTCACATACACTCTCCTCGTCAGTCTCTGACTCTCCATCCTCTCCACATGGCCAAACCACCTTATTGTGTTTCTCCTAACGCTTCCTACCACATCCACACCACAATGCTCCTTCACTTCCTCATTTGTCAGTCTGTCTCTCCATGTGACACCACATGCTCCTCTCAAATAACTCATTTCCATTGCTCTCACTCTTGACTTCTGTCCCTCCAACAGGGTCCAAGCATCACTTATATACATTAGAGTTGGTATCACAATACTGTTATGTAGCAGCTTTTTCACTTCTGTCAGAAAAATATTCTCTTCAGCACTCCTCTCTAGTGGGAGTTAATCTAAATTGAAACAATGGTAAATTTGCATAGGCCTCGTGAGTAAATTGAGGCAATTAAATCCCCTAACTCACCAGCATATCATCTTATCATCTACTAGCTATTTCCTTAAGATTTGGCCAAATTCATAAGGTCACTTAGATATATATTGAGTCAAACAACAGATGACGACAGGCGTGATGTTTCGGTCATTTTCCTGGGCAGCCAGGCATCCTAAATGTGTATTTACAAGTGCTAGCTGAATGGAGTGCCTGAATATGGCGGGTTTCTTCTCCCTCTTGGGATTCAAGAGTTGCCAATTATTTATTAACCCTTTCGCACACTGTAAGTTTTATTAAGTTTCATGGCTCACGATTTTACTTGCCTGCGCCTGCCACCAAGCCGCCCGCGCGACGCAAATTGCACGTATTCTTGCCTTATTTTCGCCACCCAAACCTCTAAATATTGCCCTGAAACTCACATCGTCTTATTCACTGATGTTTGTTCTAGCTGATAAGCCAAAAGAAAAACCAGAAAAATACGAACAAAAGTACATTAAGCCGCCGTGAATAAACATTTCGGAACGTTGATCTCACTTCCCAACATTGTCGTTCGAATGTTTTCCATCATACAGAAAAATGTTATTCTAAGTTTTGATAGAGAATTTCATTGGCTTTCTAATGAGGTGTGTCCGGTTGTGATGCGATTTGTAGTTTTCGAGAAAATAGCCAAAAACTAAAAGCCATTTTTGTACAAAAAATTGATTTTCGTTCAGGGAGGTGTACTGCAGAAGTTTTCTCGTACACCTTATGTTTTTATTACAAAGTAATCTTATGTAGATTTTCATAAGCTTTCTCCTGATACCCTTTTGTTTTGATACGCCTCGTAGTTTCCGAGTAAATTGCAAAAAACTAAAGGGTACTGGCGGCCGCCGTGCACTTTCGTCATGCGCGCACAATAACTGCCTACGTAACCACAACTTTTCATTAGAGAAATTACATAGTTATGTCCTGTACATACATAGAATTCACTGATCTTTATCATGGTTCTTACAGGAAATCGATAGTTCAATAATTTTGGAGTAAATGGACAACAAAGATAGAACACTCTTCCTCGCCCACAAGTGAGATAAAAATGCTCAATTTCCCTGCCTCACGAATACATACATTTTCTCACTCGTTAGGTTTTATTATTTTTTTTTTTTAACTCAAACTATACACATGAAATATCATAAGCTCTTTGATAGTGCTCTCAGTAGCTCGACATGACCACTAGTCTTTTTGCTAGGTACTGATACTGAAGCAGAACTTTCTTCCATCTCATATGTGTAATGTAAAAAACAATACCTATTTGTGAAAAGAATATAGAAATGTAGAAATAGGTCAATATACAAATCAACAAAATATGGATAACTCACTTGCTCCAGAGGTGTTGAGCTGCTGGCAGGAACTTGAAGGAATTGAAGATGAGTTAGGTAGTGTGTGTGTGTGTGTGTGTGTGTGTGTGTGTGTGTGTGTGTGTGTGTGTGTGTGGCATATTCTCTGTTCCTTGCACCACGTTTGCCTAACACATGCGATGCACACAATAGATTTCTCCACAAACATTTCCTGCACGACATACGTATATACAGTAAACCCTTCATAAGCCGAACTGTATGGGGCTCTACCCTGGTTTGAATTACCGATTTTTCCGGCTTACCGAATTTTTACCCCCCCAAAATTGCTAAATTACCGAATTTTCACCCCAAAAAATTGCTAAGACAATACCTATTACTTGTCCTTTCAACACTAAAATTAAAGAAGCATATATAAATAAATAAGTTATGACAAAAAACAATTTAGTGCATTTAATATACATATAACCCCTTCAGTGCTGGGTGTATTTTCATTTTGTTCTTGTTGCCACCAGACAATTTTAGTCAGTGTAGGTTGGATCTGTGGAAGTGCACGGGGTTGGTACAGCCTTCATTAGCCCCTTCAGTATGTGAGCCCAGTCCTGAGTGCCGTAAAATCAGCTGGAGGAAGCGTAAATAAAGTAGAAATAGACGTCACAATACTGAAGTGGTTAATTGGTAGAAAATCATTCACAGAGGCAGTACAGACCGTTGGTAGCGTGTGTTGGAGATGGATTTTCACCCCCCCCCAAATTGCAATAACAATACAGTAATCCCTCTAATATCCGGACATCCAATAACCGGACATACTCACTAACCGGACATTCTGGGCTGCCCAACCCCCAAAATTAAAAAAAATCCAGAAAAAATCGATTAGTTTTCGATTTTTTGGGACCACGTCAGTTTGAATTTCCCGCGCGCGCCGATCCCCTCTGTTTACACTCATGACGCCACTATCGGTCACCATTACCCACTCCCCTCCTTCCTCGTGAACAACTCCGAAAATGGCAGCCGAAGTGATTGCTTTTGTGGTGATACCTTACCTCCTACAGTGCTTGATACTGCTCTTCACCTTCTTCATCATGTGTGTGATGATGGCCCCGCCTCCTGAGAAGAGGAAGAGAGTGGTTCTGACTCTGGAGAAGAAGAGGCAGATATTGGACAAGGTGGACGCCGGCTGGTCAACAGGGCGCATCGTACCTGAGTTCAACCTCTCTCGCTCCATCTTGTTTGATATCAAGAAGTCCCGAGACAAACTACAGCAGTACACGGCTGATTTCGCATCGAAGACCAGATGAAACGTGCAGAGGAAGGTGATGTTTACTCCTAAGTATGGAGACAATGACCGCTCCACGTTGATTTGGTATCGACAACAATGAGCTGCTGGTGTGTTGGCACGTGGAACGGAGCTGAAAGCTGCTGCTGAAAAGTTCGCAAGGCTACACGACGCCCCAGACTTCAAGGCATCTGAAGGTTGGCTCTTCGCGTTTAAGTTACGACACGGACTTACCAACCGTAAGACCCATGGTGAAGCTCTGGACGTTAGCGACGAAGAAGTAGAACAGTTTCGGCAGAAGGTTAATGGCTTGATTGATAGGGAGGGCCTCACTCTTGGTCAAGTTTACAACGCTGACGAAACTGGCCTATTTTATCGTTCAATACCCACAAACACTCTCGCTGAGAAGACGGAGAAGCGCCCCAACCTCTCGAAGCAATGTGTGTCTGCTTTGTGCTGTGCCAATGCTAACGGCATGCACTGGCTCAAGCCCGTTATTGTAGGCTGTGCAAAGCAGCGTAGGTGCCTTCGTGGGTTAATGAATGCCCTTCCTGTCGTGTGGTATCATTCTCTGAAGGCTTGGTTCACAACCAAGATCTTCAAGAATTGGTTCCACCAACACTTTGTTAAGGTCATTCGTTATCAGACGGAGACACTGAAAATCCGACGAGACCAGGTAAAGGCCCTCCTGATTCTTGACAATGCACCTGCGCATCCGTCAGACAAGGAGTTGGTGGCAGAGAATGGTCGCATCAGGTGCCTGTTTTTGCCACCTAATACAACTGCTCTCATCCAACCAATGGACCAGGGAGTGATTGTGGCAACGAAGAGGCTATACCGACGGAAGTTTTTGGACAAGGTGATGGTTGTGTACGAGGACGAGGACGATCGCAGGGAAGGACGTGACATGCGAGGACAAAAAACACTCGAAAACATTCACCGATACACCCTCAAGTCTGCCATCTACAACTGGGCAAATGCATGGAATGAAGTCTCTGTCAAGACTTTAGAAAATGGTTGGTCTCGCCTACTTCATGGAAGTGACGTGGTGCACGATTTTCTGGGTTTTGACGTGGATGACTTTCATGCAAGGCTTCGTACGGGTGGAGACGATGTGGATGTCGACGAAGTGCGCGAGTGGTTGGATGACGACGAGGGCGATCCTGGGTATCAGATCATGTCTGATACCGAGATCGCATCTACTATTGCTGGTCCCAGTACCCAGCAGGAAGATTCTGATGAGGACAGCGATGATGATGCGGACTCCTCACAGGTTGCAACTGCCCCAATGATCCCCAGGCTGAGCACAATCCAGCACTATGTGGAGTTCGTCCTTGACTACCTAGAACACCCGGACTGTGACAGAGAGATGGGGTCATTGGAATTGGCGAGTCAAGTGCGAGGTTTCAGGCAACGCATCATTAATCGTCAAAATCGTCGTCCTCTGCGTCAATCAACCATTGAGAGTTTTTTCAGGCCAGTCAACCCCGCTGTCGTCCACTCTCGCTCCACACCATCATCTCACAAAGACAGGCCTTCTAGCTCCGATCCACAGCCCAGCACATCAGGCACGGCTGAATCACCACTGGATGTTAGTTTGCGTCTATCTTCGGAGTCCTCTGTAGTGGATAGTGTATCACCACGTTGCACCAATATGCCCCTACGCCGCCTCCGTCTGATCATCTCGGACTCTGACAGCGACTAAATTCTCCAGGGATAGTCACTAGACCACACGGGAATTTACTGTTGTGTACAGTGCAGTGAAGTGATGTGATTCCAGTTATTAAAAAAAAAAAACCTTGGTGAAAGTGTTGGTGAGAAGTGCTGCTGATTCTCAATTGGAAAGGTGTGTCAGGTGCAACGTCTTCCTGTCAGAGTCTGAGATGATAGAGTGGGTTATTACATCAGGACGGCCGCTTTCTGTTCGTAAGTACCCTAACTTCATGCCTAACCTGTTTTCATCATGCTGTACATGTGTTAAAAAATTACCAAAAATGTTAATCATAATGTCATGCTTGCAATTTAATTTTTCCATGCATGGTTCTTAAGTAAAACCGCTAGAAAAAAGGTGGAAGATGTGAATTTCATGTCCAGTCCTAACCTAACCTAACCTATGGTTACCATAAAGATTTTCATGCCTAACCTGTTTTCATGATGCTGTTAATGTTTTAAGAAATTACCCTAAATGTTAATCATAATTTCCTGCTTGCAATTTAATTTTTCCATGCATGGTTCTTAAGTAAAACAGCTAGAAAAGAGGTGGAAGATGTGAATTTCATGTCCGGTCCTAACCTAACCTAACCTAACCTATGGTTACCATAAAGATTTTCATGCCTAACCTGTTTTCATCATGCTGTACATGTGTTAAAAAATTACCCTAAATGTTAATCATAATTTCCTGCTTGCTATTTAATTTTTCCATGCATGGTTCTTAAGTAAAACAGCTAGAAAAAAGGTTGAAGCAGTGAATTTCATGTCTGGTCCTAACCTAACCTAACCTAACATTGTGTTAATCATAATTTCCTGCTTTTAATTTAATTCTTTCATGCATGGTTATTAAGTGCACCAGCTATGAAAAAGGTTGAAGCAGTGAATTTCATGTCCGGTCATAACCTAACCTAACCTAACCAAACTTAACCTAAGTTAACCTAACCTAACCATTTTTTTTGGTAGCAGTTAACATCATTTACTGTATTTGATGCTTTGTATCCAATAATTTAGTGCATAAAATGTGAGAAAAGATGATTTCCATGTCCGATACTTACTTATACTATGCTGGCAAGTTCTGAGCTCCTATGACTCACTCACCCCAAAATCATCATTTTTTGGTTAAAATTCAATAAATTCATGCTATGTATGCATTATTTATGTGAAATGGGACCTAACTAAGTGCTATACATGTCCACTAGGGAGGTTAGAAAGTAGTTTTCTGATTTAGGTTAGGTTAGGTTAGGTTAGGGTCATGAAAAACCAGTGCTGGAGCTTCAGGACCAATATCCGGACAAAACCAATATCCGGACATGCCTTTGGCTCTAGTATGTCGGATAATGGAGGAATTACTGTACTTATTACTTGTCTTCTTAACACTAAAGTAAAGGAGCATATACAGTGTATAAATTAATAAAGAAAGACAAAAAAGAAAGAATTCAGTGCACATAATTTGCCTTTCGTCAGAGACAGTAGATCGTTGGCAGTTTGTTTTGTTTTGGAGACGGAGGTGGTTGAGTTCACACTTAAACGTAAATTCTAAAAAGTACCCAGTATTTATTTCACTCTATATTAAGAACTAAACTTAAATGTAATCACTGTAATAGACTGCAGTGTAACACTTTTTGTTAGAGGCATTAGATTCTTTGGCAGTTTGTTTTGTTTTGGAGGCAGAGGTGGTGGAGGTGGTTGAGTTCACACTTTAATGTAAATTCTAAACAGTACCCAGTATTTATGTCACTCTATATTAAGAACTAAACGTAAATGTAATCACTGTAATAGACTGCAGTGTAACACCTTTCGTTAGAGGCAGTAGATTCTTCGAAGTTCAGCAGTTTGTTTTGTTTTGGAGACGGAGTTGGTGGAGGTGGGTGAGTTCACACTTTACTGTAAATTCTAATCAGAACCCAGTATTTATTTCACTCTATATTAAGAACTAAACTTAAATGTAATCACTGTAATAGACTGCAATGTAACACTTTCAGTAATAATCGTACTGAACTTTAATCATGATCACTACACTAAGTCACACGCACACATTTTTTTTTTTTTTTTTAAAGCTTCATTCCTTTACGACTAGAGGTGCCAGTATCACTTCTTTTAAGCTTTGAACCTTCCATGGCAAGGCAGAAGGCAAAAGGAAAGCACTGCTCAGCACTAAATGACAGTAAGAATGGCGCAACTACCGTCTCCAAAAGCAAGCAGCAGACTGGCGCCACGTGTCTGCCTGGCGCCATTTCTCCCCCTACTTTCGCATTTCGGCCTACTTTCATACGTGGTCTCAGCCTGAGTTCGGCTAACTGAAGATTCCGGCTTCTAAAAGTTCGGCTTATGCAAGGTTTACTGTAATGTCATATATGTGTCGCTGTGTAGCGTATTTTCTTGTCTCTGATCATTACGTAACTTTCCGCTGTCAGTCAATGCACGCAGTATTTCTCGGTGAACACTCGCTGCACTATTTTATACGTATATTTCACACTGAACCATATGCAGTATAAAACACTATCACATGATTCCATCCCAGCCTCCTCTGTTATTCCCTTCCTTAGTGTATGGCGTACGAGAGTGCCTGCTCCCTTAGCAACTGATGCATATATCTCTCTATGGCATAACATAATGCCTGCTACGGTAGGACAGTTATTTCGCTAATCCAGGCACTATATGTTTCACAGATATAAGTAATGGCTTCACTATAAGGGTAAAATACATCATTTTACGGGCAAGGTGAGTGGAAACCCTGCTATAACAAACGAGACTCCTGCCTCTAGGCCTAACAGCTGATAACGGGCTCCAGTGCTTTACAAACAATATATCTATGTTCAATAGACATAATCATTTCACAGTATAGTCAAAAACACTGTACAATCACAATATTTCAGTAATGGCTTCAGCCTCGGGTGGGAGGGGGAAAATGGCGGATTTAATGGGACAACTCAACACAGCACGACCCTGCTGTCTGGCTGCTAGTGGAACATTGAGATTCTATCACTACGTACAGGCACATATGAGCCATTGCAGTGTTGCCAAGGTCTTACCTCGGGAGAGACACGTGGCTGCTAGAACGCTACAAAATTTGACGCAAATCGACCGGAAAACTTATTTTTTGGTTAATTTTTTTTTGCGTTTTCACACGATTTGAGATCCTGTGCTTTGGCACACCACACCACATGAAACGCAAATTGCGGTCCTGTGCACGAAAGGGTTAATTACAAGGCTAAATAGTTAAATTACTCTGTGAAATATACAAGGTGAATCTAACTTAATTTAATCTTAGTTTTAATTAAACTAAACCAAATATTCTCTTTTTTCTATAAAGATACATATTAAACCCACTTCTGCTTTTCATCGTGAGGCTTTTCATCCTCAGGACACATCATGCTCACGCAGACAGAGTGAGGCCAATGGAAAATTCCTAATTATTTACAGGTATGTACAATATAGTTGTCCACAAATGTTAAACACAGTCGCATTTAATTTATTAATACAGTAATAAGAATTATTAACAGAACGTAATCTCTGGGTATTAACATTCTGGAAGTTTTCCTCCGCCCTTTAACATCAACAACTATTGTAAAAGTAAAGAGCACAACTGCTCTGGGGGAAAACATTTCCCACAGTTTTGGGGCTAGGTGAAAAATGATATGCTGTATTATGTAATGTGTCCATTAACCAGGAGCTCTCTCCACAGATCTCGAGAGCCCTGTGCTGTGGCTCTTCTAGGTCACGTATCTTGATCCAATTGTACTTCACCATTCTCGGTTTGCAGGGCAGCCATTAACTCAAAGGGCACCAGTTTATAATTTTCATACAGAGATGTCCCGTACATTTAATTTTTAAGTCTCAGCACTCCCTCTGAATCTGGATGTGTGGAATTCACCTTAGTTAATGGCCACTGGGATCTTGGTTGTTCAGTTTTTACTAAGACCACATCTATGTTTATAACTGATTTGTTGCTGGCAGCCTGGGCCCCATAAAATCTTTCTCTTGGCTCTAAAGATATTCTTCACTCCAGTGTCTATTCCAAATGTCCAATACCCTTCTCAGACGTTGGTATCCCTCACACAGATGTTGTCCTAGTTCATTAATTCCTATTGTAGGATCATTTATTTCCTCCTGGATATCCACCCAAGGTACTGGATGGACTTTCCTGCCATGCAACATATGAGCTGGTGTCAGTGCTTCAATTAAAATGCTAGTATCATGTATATAGGTTAAGAGTCTGTCATTAATCTTAGCCTCAATTTCAGTTATCACTGTTCTCAGTTCCACTCTGGTGATCTTAGTTCTGTGTAAAGTTTTCCTTAGGCAGTTCTGTACTATTCCAGTCATTTGTTTTTTAAATCCATTTTGCCATGGTGCTCTAGGAGCTATGAACTGCCAGGTACAATTTCGGATTCCCAATGCCGACTTAACCTTTGGGTCATTCATTATGTTCAAAAGTAAAGGTGCTGCTCCAACGAAATTGGTTCTGTTGTCGCTTATTAATTTGATAGGACAAGACCTTCTAGCAGCAGATCTTCTAAATATGTTCAGGAATGTCTCTGAACTCAGATCTTCTGCCATTTCTAGATGGACTGCCCTCGTGTGGGTGCAAGTAAACAAACACATATACACCTTATGGGGAGTTCCCTCACCCATAACAGTTATAACCCCTATGTAATCAACTCCAGTTACCTTGAAGGGCCGACTTATATTTACCCTATCTTTTGGTAAAGCAGGTGGCCCCGGGTAGTCATATGGCCAATGCTCATACCTCCTGCATACCTTGCAGCCTTTGAGATATTTCTTTATGACCAGTCTACCCTAAGGGATCCAATACCTTTCACGGATTCAGGCCAAGGTTCGCGGCACACCTCCATGAAGAGTCAAATCATGGGCTTCCTTTATAATTAACTGTACAAAGTAATCATTCTTGGGTAATAGTATATAATGTCTAGTTTGGAGAGGCAAATCAGCCTTTATTATTCAGCCACGGCATCTAATTAAACCCTTTCCGTCTAAGAACAATCCAAAATCTCTGATCAGTTTGTTCTTGTTACCAGTGCCTTGGCATAAAAGGTCAAAAATTTCTCCATAATACTTCCTTTGTATCCTTTTCAGCCAATATTCCATAGGATCAAACTTCTTAAACCCCACTTTCTTATTAAAAAATTTAACAACTAATTCAGTGGTGTTAATAAGATGTCTTACTGATGAAAATTTGCTAATGTCAGTTACATCTGACTCAGGTACTACTGGATCCAGGTTTACAACAATAACCTCAGCAATATTATACAGTTTTTGCTCAGGCCAATCCTTAGTAAGTAACCATTTAGGACCTTTAGACCACAAGTCATCCTTGATCAGTCTCTTCACTGTCAAACCTCTCGAGAGCAGATCAGCTGGATTTTGCTTAGAAGATACATGCATAAATTTAATTTTGGAAGATAGTTCTTTTATAGTCTTCACTCTTTTACGGACAAAGGGAATTTTACTATCCTCCTTTCCTATCGACAAATCTCACTGTCAGTCCATATATAAATATCCTCAAACTGAGTATCAAGAGTAGTGGTTAGATACCTGGCCAATTTAGTTCCTTCCCCATATGCAAGCCAATCCCATTTGAGGTAGGGTTCTTCCTTTAATTGGTGCAACTCTGGCTTTAGACATAATTTTACTCTCATCTCGTGTTGCACAATAAGCTACTGCTCCATATCCGTTTTGAGAAGCATCACAAAAAATATGTAAATGTGACTTCTCATTACTATTTATCATCCTGGGAATACTTATGCTTGATGTTTTTTCAAATTCCTTCCAGATCTGTTCCCACTGTTCAGCATACATTTCACCTAATTCTGTGTCCCAGTCTAATTTTTCTCGCCAAGCCTCTTGCACTAAATATTTGCCCCTAATAACCATAGGACTGACTAATCCATATGGGTCAAATAACATACCTGACCTTACAAGGACCTCTTGGTGAGAATGACATCAGAGAACTTAATCGGCTTTAAACTTATTTCATCAGCCTTTGTGTCCCAGTTAAGACCCAACACATCTTGAATTTTGGGAATGTCAGTGTTTGGATAGTCCTCTTGTATTTTATTCCTCAAAAGCAGTGAATTTGTATTCCAGCTCTGTAACGGCAAATTTGCTTTCCCACATTTGGAATTGGCTACTTCAGAAGCCTTCAATGCTTCTGTCTCTGTATCAACAATGCCTTGCAAATTATCCATATAAAAAGCCTGCCCTATTTCTGGGCATTTGGCCCTTTCAAAATGGTGTTTCAATGTGTTGCAAGGTAGGAAAGGACTAGCACAAGAGCCAAAGAGCACTGATCAGAAACAGTAAGTTTTCAGTGAACTATGCTCATTTTGAGGGTCTTGAGGCCAGAGGAATTTTGTAAATTTCTTATCCTCCTCTCTCAATCCTATTTGACAAAAGCCTTACTAATGTCTGCAGTAAAAGCATAAGGTTTCTCTCTAAATCTTAGTAATACATTCCCTAACTTCTCAGTTAGTGTAGGCCCACAGTATAGGCAATCGTTCAAGCTAGCTGATTTCTTGGACGCTTTACTACTACAGTTGAAAAATATCCTTATGGGAGTTGCTACTGAATCTTTGCTTACAGCATGATGTGGTAAATAATGTCCCTCCTTGTGGTTGACAGGGAATTTACCTCTTCTATAAATTTATTCTTCAGTTGATCCTTTATAATACTATCATATAGGGTTAGATGTTCTGGGTTGTTTCTCAACTTCCTTAGAAGAGAATTTAACTAAGCCTTAGCTGCTTGGAAATTTGTTGGTAACTCTGAGTGGTATAGTTTCCATGGTAATCCTACCCAATACTGTCCATCTTTAAATTCCACAGACTGGTTATACAAAGCCAAAGTTATTTTATCTTCAGGGGTTGGGTCTTCAGTGTGTATTCCTATACTGTCTGGGTCCCAGATTTTGTGTACAGGTTCAGTTTTTTCATCCAACAAGTCATTTATCTGAGTAGGTTCTAATTCTGTACCTATTCTAGCTACCATCAATGACTGTGTGGGGGTAACAAAGACAGTCTACCAATTTGGCCTCTCTTCTTGCTTTCTTTGGAAAAGGCAACTGACCCATGATAAGGTTATCTCCAGGACTCATGAACAACTGTACTTTATTCTTCTTAAAGGTCCTGTGTAAGAATCTTCCACAGTAATCTGATCCAATTATCATTTTTATGGGACCCACAGTATCTGATTTCACATTCTGTTTTGCCAACCTTATCCCTGAGCTCTGCAAATGATCAGAGGTTTCCTTCAGTCCCTTTATATAAATACTAGTTTCCATCTTATCCAGTACAGCTGCTGTTATGCGGCATTTATATCTGCCAAGTTGTATTAAAGGTCTAACTAAATCAAAAGACTGTGCTTCCTTAGTACAGTAGTTAAGAACCCTGTAATGGCTAGATTTACCTTGCCAACAACTGGTAACCTTAATTTCTCTACAATGTCTGCAGAACGAAGGTTTTCTGTGGACCCGTATCAAAAAGAGTACATGCTAATATATTTTATTTTCAATAATTACCTTCACCTCAGCAATTGGAACTGCAGCTGGCATGATTACTGGAGTATTCACTTTTAAAACTGTCATATTGACACTTGCAGTTTTAGGAACCTCATGTTTCATCATCCTTGGGCATAAAGCACTGTGATGATTGTCATTTTTACATTTGAAACAAAGATTTAGTTTAATTTTGCAGTTCACGGATGTGTGTTCGAAATTCATGCAAATCATACAACACCCCAGTTCCTGAGGCCTCACTATTCTTGAAGCGTAATCAGGATACTGTTGGCAAGATGCACTGGAATGTTGTTCACCACAAACCACACAAGACTTTCCTGTCCTTTACCATGAAATTTTTACCTCCTTATTTTCATCAGCTTGTCTATTCCTTGTCTCTATTAGTTTATCCTCGGATTTTAAAGAGCCAAGAAAAGTGCTTATCTCTTCTTTAGGTACTGACTTAACCGTTCCTGGCTTAGGTTTCCCTGCCAGATGGTTAGTGGTTCATTTCTTTACTTCAGTCTTTGGTTTATTTTCAGCGGGCTTTACTGTTCCTTGGAAATGTTTACAGAGTTGCATCAAGCCTTCCTCAGTCTCCTCACAGGAGAAATTATACTTCTGGTACCTACCATACAGAGCATCCTTAGTTCTTGGTAGAAGCTTTAAGGACACAATTCTAGAGAGCACCCAGTCTGCTGCCTTAACATCTTCATAAGTACCTATGGCCTTTAAATTACAATTCATTGCAATCCAAAAACTTTGCAAGGACTCAAAGTCATGTTTAGGAATGGGTAATTCAAGTAGAGCCTTCAATAGTTGGGTAATGACTTGCTCCTTGTCTTCATAATTCTGTTTAAGGATAGCCAAAGCCGCCTCATAATTGTTTTCCTCCACAGGTAATTCCTTCATCAATTTGTAATTCATCCCCTTGACCTGTCCTAACAGATATGAGAGCTTACTAACATTAGGGAGATCTGTTCTATCATGGACTAAGTATTTAAACTGATCCCAAAAGGATTTCCAATTCTGCTCCCCATCAAACTCTGGAAGCAAAATTTGTGGTAATGCAGCCTTCCTTGCTTGTTCCACAACTTGTGTTTTGGTGGTAATATTGGCTAACTTAGATTCAACCAGTTTCACTAATGTTAGATATTCCTCTTAATATACCTTCAAATTTGGTAGTCTCTGATTCTAAATGATCTTTATCATCAGCTTTTACGATGGCTGCTTCTAAATTAACATAACTTTCTTCATACTTCGCCCATCTTTCTTTTAGTATATTCAAAGACTGCTTAATTTCTCCCTTGTTTGAGGCATTTCTTCTAATGACTGCCTACAGTCCTGTATGGCTCTTGTTACCCATCCTGCCTTACCACTGGATGATTTTTGTAACAAGGAAGTAGACATTGTTACTGATTTCTATATTCCCTGAGTTGCCCTTAATTTAAATTTTACAACACCAGATTTACTGAACTCCTTCGTTATTTATCATTTTAAATATTGAGGAGTGTGGGAATTGGGTTTATGGTCTTAAACCTGTCTCCATGGGTTATTAAACCTCTTGGGTATTACTGTCCTTCCCACACTCAGTTTCCAAAATAGTAATCCCTCTACTATCCAGACGTCCACTATCCGGACACCCCACTATTCGGACATCGTGGGCTGATGGCCGAAACCCCCGAATTGGGGGGGGAATCCGATTTTTTCCAACCGCGTCAGTTTGAATTTCCCGCCCGCGCCGACTAGCTCCCTTCCCGCTTAGTCTCCCTCCTACTAGTTTTGTCTCAACTCCCGTGAACAGTGGATGGCTGTCTGCTCGTTTGTGGTATTTTCGTTTTTTTTAAATAATCAAAACTCACAGTGCTAAGGATTAAGTGTAGTTAAACACTGGATTACTGGACATGCTTCAAGAGCAATTATGACCACTGTAAAAACTTTAGAGATGATGGTAAACAACAATCATGGACTGTAATTAAACATTGTCAACTGCTAAATATTTTCCATAATCACTTCTAAATCCTCATTCTCTGGTTACATTTTATTTACTTCATGCTTTGTGTCCCATATTTGAGTGCACAGGCTTGAAAGAGGTGATTTTCTCAGTGATTACCATGTCTCTTACATACGTTCACTATCTAGTCAACTGGTGAAAATTTTTGCCCCACACACCTCTAAATCATAATTTTTCTGGTTACATTTTATTTACTTCATGCTTTGTGTCCCATATTTGAGTGCATAGGCTGTGAAAAGGTGATTTTCGCAGTAATAATCATGTCTGCCTTACTCACTTCAAAATCATAATTTTTGGGTTAAAATTCAATTAATTCATGCTTTGTGCCAATTATTTATGTGATGGGGTCTTAATTAAGTGCTGTGCATGTCCAGGAGGGAGGTAGGTAGGTGGTTTTCTGATTTAGGTTAGGTTAGGTTAGGGTCAAGAATGACGTGCTGTTGGTGAACAGTGAACACCTTTGCCATACCAAACTCTTTTTCTGGTAACAATTTATTTATTTGATGCCTTGTATCCCATATTTTAGTGCATAAGATGTGAGAAATGATGATTTTCATAGTGATTGCCACATCCGATAGTTATTTACACTAAGCTGCCAACTCATGAACATCTATGCCTTACTTACCTCAAAATCATCATTTTTGGGTTAAAATTCAATTAATTCATGCTTTGTGTCCATTATTTAATGCATATGGTGTGAGAAAGGGTGATTTTCATAGTGATTTCCATGTCTGATACTTACTTACACTTGATGGCAAGTTGTGAGCACCTATGCATTACTCACCTCTAAATCATCATTTTTTGGTTAAAATTCAGTTAATTCATGCTTTGTGTGCATTATTTATGTGAAAGGGGACTTAAATAAGTGCTATGCATGTCCGGTAGGGAGGTAGGTAGGTGTTTTTTTTATTTAAGTTAGGTTAGGTTAGGGTCGTGAATGACCAGTGCTGGAGCTTCAGGGCCAATATCCGGACAAGACCAGTATCCGGACATGACCAATATCGGGACATGCCTTTGGCTCTATTATGTCGGATAATGGAGGGATTATGTAATCCAAATTCTCCCTAGCTCAGTAATAATTAACATTTTAAATTTTAAGGAGTGTACAATCAGAAGAGAGGGAGAGTGACCATGTGCAGTTTGCCACAAGGGTGTGGGAAGTAATTCCATCTTGTGTAGTGTTTGTGATAAATGGGTGCACAAGAGATGTAGTGGTATTAGAGGTAGACTGCGAGATGATGCTGATTTCATGTGTGCGGCGTGTCGGGGAGAGCAGGTGGAGATTGTTAGGCGTGAAAGGGTTGAACTTGCAGGTGAGTCTCTTGAGTGTGTGGAGGAGTATCGTTATTTGGGAGACATGTTATGTGCCGGAGGTGGGGCTGGAGTTAGCTCGGTTGCTAGGGTGAGAAGTGGTTGGAAGAAGTTCAGGGAGCTGTTGCCTCTCCTGACATTGAGAGGACTCTTCTTACGTGCTAAGGGGTCTTTGTATGCAGCATGTGTTAAGAGTGTGATGCTGTTTGGTAGTGAGACCTGGGCAGTAAAGGAAGAGGATATTCACAGGTTTGAACATACAGAAATGACAATGATTAGGTGGATGTGCAGTGCGTCCCTGCGTGCAAGGCCTGGGGGGGCTGGGTTTACGATGGAAGAGTTGAGAGGTAGGATGGGACTGGAGTGTATTGGTGTTGTGATAAGGAGAGGTAGGCTGAGGTGGTTTGGACATGTGGAGAGGATGGGGGATGATAATTGGGTACGGAGGGTGAGAGGTGTTAATATTGGGGGAGGGGTTGGGAGGGGTAGACCGAAAAAGACATGGGACGAGGTCATTAAGTGTGACTTAAGGGTTAAGGGACTGAACAGGGAGGCTGCCAGGGATCGAGCAGCGTGGAGTGCCGCCATTAGGTGACCAAGGCCGACGCATGCAAGCATGTTGGAGCCTTCAAAAACTAAACGAAACGTAGGGATTGGGTTTAGGGTATTAAACCTATCTCCCTGGGTTATTAAACCTCTGGGGTTATGTTATTATCCCCACACTCAGTACAGTATAGGACCACCCAAGGCCTGCACAGCATAGAACCATTTTTTTCTTGTGCTCTATGTAGTTTATAAATTTCTGCAGAACTGCGTCTCTGCCTTTATGATTCCAGTGTATACCATCAGCTTTTAGATGGGCTTGGAAGGGCTTTCCATGGATGAAATCCTTCCCTTTCCTAATCCTGTGCAACTTCCTGTTTACGGCCCTGCTAATTAATTTATAGGTACCATAGCAAACAGGTGAACCATATGGTAGGTTTTTAGGCCCAAGAAGGATTATAGTCACTGCAGATTTGCATGAACCTTCAGTGGCTTCTACCATGGCTAAAATATTTTCCACAATTTCATTAACTGCTGAATCTTCATGGATGTCATTTCCGCCCAAAAAGAGAATACAGTAATGCGGTCATGCTCCCAGTCTAACACAGCATTTAGCCGCTCATCCTCAGAAAAGGAACATGCTTTTCCACAATGAGCTCTGTTTATACGTATTTCCATGTGTTCCACTTCTGCATAACATAATAGGCTGTGCCCAACTAACGCTACCTTAAAATCTCTCAACACCACAGCACACATGTGTTATCCTTACTCGGGGCACCAAAAATATGTCAGAAAAATATTCTCTTCATCACTCCTCTCTAGCATTAGTTAATCCAAATTGAAACAATGGTAAATTTTTATAAGTCTCGTGAGTCAATTAAGGCAATTAAATCCCCTAACTCACCAGCAAATCATCTCCTCATATACTAGCTAGTTCCCTAAGATCTGGCCAAATTCATAAGGTCACTTAGCTATATATCGAGTCGAACAACTACTAGCTAGTTCCCTAAGATCTGGCCAAATTCATAAGGTCACTTAGCTATATATCGAGTCGAACAACAGATGGCGACGGGCATGATGTTTCGGTCATTTTCCTGGGCATCCAGGCATCCTAAGTGTGTATTTACAAGTGCTAGCTGAATGGTGTCTGCTAATGGAGTGCCTGAATATGGCGGGTTTCTTCTCCCTCATGGGATTGAAGAGTTGCCAATTATTTATTACTTACAAGGTAAATACAGTTAAATTGCTCTGTGAAATATACAAGGTGAATCAAACTTAATTTAATCTTAGTTTTAATTAAACTAAACTAAATATTCTCTTTTATCTATAAATATATATTAATCCCACGTCTGCTTTTCATCGTGAGGCTTTTCATCCCCAGGACACGTTACACTCCTGCTGACAGTGAGGCCAATGGAAAATTCCTAATTATTTACATGTATGTACAATATAGTTGTCCACAAGTGTTAAATGCAGTAGCATTTAATTTATTAATAATAAGAATTATTAACAGAACATAATCTCTGGGTTATTAAACCTCTCGAATTATTATTAACATTCTGGAATTTTTTCCTCTGCCCTTTAACATCGACAGCTATTGTAAAAGTAAAGAGCACAACTCCTCTGGGGGAAGATATTTTCCACAACTTCCATGCTCACTTCCCTGTTTCTTATCACTGCTTTCAAGGAACCAGCAACCTTTCTTCACTGCTGCTCCCTTTCAAGCACTTCACCCTCTGAACTTCCATCCTTACTCATCACACTACGCAAGTACTTACACACACTCACATTCTCCATATCCTCCCTGTCCAGTCTTCCTGTACATTCACTGACTTCACCTCTCTTGAAGACCATCACTTTACTCTTCCCTACATTCACCTTATTTCCATTTCTTACACACACTCCCAAACTCATCTACTAAGCCTTGCAACTCCCCTACGTCTTCACTTATCAACACAGTATCATCTGCAAACAACAGTACAGGGAGTTTCCAAACACTGCCCTCTTTCACTAGGGCCACTCCAACAACCACTGCCCTACCTTGTATCTCTTTCATAACCCCATCCATATACAGATTGAACAACCAGGGAGACATGGCACATCCTTGTTTCAGTCCAACCTTCAGATGGAAAAATTCATTCAATTCACCATCCACATGCACTGCAGCCTTTGCACCCTCATACATACTCTTCATAGCCTTCAGCAACTTCCCATCTACTCCATATATTCTTAATACTTTCCACAATCCTTGTCTTTCCACCCTGTTATATGCTTTCTCCAAATCCATGAAGGCTGCATACAACTTCTTTCCCTTCTGTAGAAACTTTTCCTCTAAAGATCTAAGAATGAATATCTGATCTACACAACCTCTTCCCTTCCTAACACCTCCCTGTTCTTCTCCAACTAATTCCTCTGTTATTTCCCTAACTCTGTCAAAAATATTCTACCATATACTTTTCCTATTACACTAAGAAGGCAAATGCCCCTATGATTACCTCACACTTCTTTTTCCCCTTTTCCTTTGTACAGGGGAATAATTATACCTGACTTCCAATCTTCTGGGACTCTACCTTCCTTCCAGGCCAATCTGCACACCTTCCACATCCATTCTATTACTATCTCTCCCCCATACTTCAGCATTTCACCAAACACACCATCAATTCCTGGGGCTATCCCCATTTTAACTTTCTTCATTGCTTCCACATCTTCCATCCTACTGATTTTTTCCTCTCTTCTCACACCCCTCCTTCTCCCAGCCATTCCCCAGCCACTTATACTTGCATTATTTTCATTCTCTATGTTCAATAATTCATTAAAGTGTATATATATATAAATGTACCTAGGAGTAAAATATGGAAGCTGGGAAACCACTCAGTAAGGGATGCCTTTTATAGTAAGATGAGGAGAGTGGTGGCTGAACAGGAAGCCGTAGATAGAGGTGTTAATGAACAGTATAGAGCCCTTAAGAACAACCTCTTGAGAGTTACCGATGCAATATGCAGTTGGACAAGAGGCCCACCAAGACATAAAGTAACCTGGTGGTGGGATGAGGGTGTAGAAGCTGCAGTTAAGGAGAAAAGAAGGCTTTTCCGGGAATGGAAGAATGGTGGTAACAGGGAGGAGTACTTGGCTGCCAAGCGCAGAGCTAGAAGAGAGGTCTACAGGGCGAAGTCTGAGTCACAGAGACTTTTACTTGATAATCTAAATCATGGAGAAAGGAAAAATATGATTTTTAGGGTGGCAAATCAGGTGAAGAGAGATAATCGGGACATCGTAGGTGAGCAGTGTGTGAAGAATGATGATGGAAGGGTAGTGGTGAACAGTAAGGATATTAAAGATGCATGGAGACAGCATTATAGCCGATTGTTGAATGAGGAGTTTGATTGGGATAGAGAAGGTTTGGAGTCAGCTGATCCAGTGTTTGGGCCTTGGCCTTTGATTGACGCTGCTACTGTGAGTCAGGCAATAGGCAAGATGCGGGTGGGGAAAGCGGCAGGTGTGTCTGGGTTGACTGCCGAAATGTTGAAGGCCTCAGGAGGTACTGGGGTGAGGTTAGTCACTGACCTGATAAATATGATTATATATGAGTGTGTTGTCCCAGATGATTGGCTGAAGAGTGTAATTGTAAATGTGTACAAAGGAAAGGGTGATGCCCTGGAAAGGGGAAATTACAGAGGTAAAAAGCTCTTAGATCAGATAATGAAAGTAATGGAGAGAATTCTGGAAGGTATGATTGGAGAAAGAGTGAATATCAATAAGATGCAGTTTGGGTTTATGCCAGGCAGGGGGACCACTGATGCCATATTCATTGTTCGACAGCTTCAGGAAAAATATATTGGAAAGAAAAGGAAATTGTATTTTGTTTTTGTTGATTTGGAAAAGGCCTTTGACAGAGTCCCTAGAGAGGTGGTGAAGTGGGCAATGAGAAAGCTAGGGTTGGAAGAATGGCTTGGTAGGGTGGTTATGGCCATGTACATGGGTGCTCGCACCCAGGTAAGAGTGAATGGAGCTTTGAGTGATGAGTTTTCTGTGAATGTTGGTGTGCATCAGGG
>JAGKTI010014539.1:0-21546 GCA_018397915.1 Birgus latro | reverse complement strand
GACTGGAGTGTATTGGTGCTGTGATGAGGAGATGTAGGCTGAGGTGGTTTGGACATGTGGAGAGGATGGGGGATGATAATTGGGTGCAGAGGGTGAGAGGTGTTAATATTAGGGGAGGGGTTGGGAGGGGTAGACTGAGAAAGACATGGGACGAAGTCATTAAGTGTGACTTAAGGGTTAAGGGACTGAACAGGGAGGCTACCAGGGATCGAGCAGCGTGGAGAGCCGCCATTAGGTGACCAAGGCCGACGCATGCAAGCATGTTGGAGCCTTCAAAAAATGAAACGAAACGAATACCGTAGTTATGGTGTTGTGGGCAATTTGAGAATGTAAGAGGTAGGGGAGGTAACAGAAGTTCAGGCAGTACAGTACTTACTGTGGTGACTGTATGTACAAAGGCTTACATACATGAAGATTTTTGATGATTACTGGCATAGTCCCATTTGATGGCTGAGAAATATGTGGCCAAATGATGAACGCAATGCAAGCAAAGAGAAGTCTGGGTGAAATTCTAGGTATAGGAAGAGATGAAAACCTGCATGACTGGTAGAGTCACCTGTATGGGTGGTACAGCAAAGTACAACTAAATCCAACTGCTGTATTGTATAGTACAGTACTTCCTTTGGAGGAGGGAAAGGTTCATTAATGGGGGCATATTTGCAGCAAATGGAGTCACTTAGTGGGCATGGACTATAAATGTGCTTAATAATTAATTGTGTTACCCCAAGCAGCATACAGTCCAAGGACTACAAGGTAATGACTGGACTTTGGCTCTAACTCCTGAGATGTTAGCATATATACATATAAATATGTGCTCTGTGTAAAAAATGCAATATATAAATATAAAAATGCTCCAGTAGCCTTCGTATGGTGCACAAAGGTCATAAGCTTTACTTCAAAATAGGGTTAATGTAGACAGAGTAAACAGAAATACACTTGTATACAACATATCTATGTGCACAGTGACTACAGCAGTGCTGAATTCAGATCCTCCAAAGGCAACTTATCAGGGCCTGGGAGGAAATGTGACTGTCTGTGATGGCAAGCCCAAAAAGCTCTGCAAAGGACTCACAAAGGAGGATCATGGGATTGTGTAGGCTGGGCAAGTAATGTCAGGAAGGTATACATTCATTATTACCTGTAACTACCCTATACAAGACAGTACGTCAGAGAGTAAATTTAAGTGACTATAAAATAACTATAGATCAATATATTACATGCAGCTAACAGTATGGGGGGTAAGATTTTAGATAACTGAGCATCACAGCCCTTATTTGTGGTTATGTATTATGCATCACAGCTGTGTGGATACACAGCCAATAGGAATAGTGACATGCAGTCTAAGCACAGTTCTCTGTCAGGAAATTGGTACTGGTGATCATTTCAAACACATAACATTCTACAAGACTAAAAAAAACTTCAAAGTCCTCAATACAAGTACAGCATATCACTACAAGGCCTTATGAGAATCATTCTATACTGGTATTGAGACCAATTTAAGTAATCTCTGAATACTGAGGTCACTGCTATATACTTGGTGATCTAGTCTTATGAGGCATTTCTTCTCACATGAGGAACGTGTTTGAGTCTACTCAAAGTCATTATCTGGAGGGCACTTAAACTTGTCAGATGTGACAAACAGAAAAAGTAAAACAGGTAAGGGTAATGGGTGCTCAGCCAGCGTCAGTTGGGGCATCACAAGGCAGCCTCTACGGATAGCAGAGGCCATGAAGGAAAGTCTCTATGATCAAGTGGAAGATCAATCCCAAGGCATGTAATGAAAGAATCTGAAAAAAGAGGAGACATCTCTTTTCAAGAATCTCCTGACTCACAGACCTCCCAGTGGCAGCTGAGGTGCTCTTACCAGCAAGAAACCAACATAAGGATTCATCCAGCTGGCAGCCAGGATTGCCTAAAAAAAGGCCAGCTGACCCAGTCCCCAAGAATCAACTTACAGCAACTCCAGAATACATGGCCTTCAAGTGGCCCAGTGGGCATCTCAGTAAGGCACAGACCCAGTGTCACAGGGATTTCTTACTGGCCAGACAAGAGGGGAGATGAGCCAGAATGAGTAGGGATATGCGTGAAGGAACCAATGGAACAAAGGGGACTGAACTCTGGTGAAGGAAACTAGAAAAGCTCCTGAACCAACAATATAGACAGTCATGACTGCCAGGAAGGGCTGGGGGAGAATGGAATGGAGATAAGGGTGACACAAAGATGAGCATAAAAAATGTGCACAATACTGTACACAGTAAATATAATACTTTTACATGTCAACAACTGTCCAAACTCTGCCTAACTGCACTGAATATATATGGATATACAAGAAAGAAGATCACACTGAGCACGTGTGCAGCCAGAGTGCGGCAAGAGGGTACGCCCACCTGGAGCAGGAATGCTCAGTGGACCGTGATGACAACCCGTGCAGACATGAGGTAGCAATACATCATTCGCTGATGCAGTCCATGCTGTGTCTATCACTTGCCGCGTTGTGTGATTTCCACACATAATTTTATGCTTCGCACTGCGTTCTGTCTATCACTGGCCACATCATAAATTGGGGCATCGAGTTGCGTTATAATAAATCCATCATCACTGCATAGTCAGGTGCTGTAAAAAATCAGCAGCTTCCTCTGACTGCGTTATCTATTTTTCCCGTGTTATGATATTTTTGGGACATAAAATGGCACCTCCCGTGTCATGCAAGATTTACACTATGGAATCGCACGATTTGTGAGCAATGACTGTATACATACACTGTAGGTAGGGGTTCCCTGCGATATGAAAAATTGTTTCAGAGGTTCCTCCAAGGTGTAAAGGTTGGGAATCACTGGCATAGAACAATGCTGTTGCTGAAGGAGGAATTGAAAAGGGGACAATACAATCGTATGGAAGAAACACATACCTCTGAGTGACTTGAGACGAGCTTGAGGGAAGAGGTTCCAAGACTAGGGGGTGTAACTCTGGTCTCACCACCTGGGATTAACTCCTTGAGCAGGGCCTCATCTTTGAATCCCTCCAAGTCATCAGAGACTAAGGATAGTGCATCATCAGTGCTGGCAGAAATCAGCTCCCATGTGCAATAACGGTGTTTTATAGCCGAAATTATGCTATAACGGCAGGACTGCATAATTTCATCACGCAGTGATAAAGAAAACCACCATAACCAATTATGCTACAACCAAAGGACCACTGTACTGCAAGCCAAAGTCAACTGTGTCATTCTTTTCCTTCATACACCATTATTTTGCTTCTGTTGACATTCACATTCAGTTTCTTCTTTTGCCAATACCATCAAACTCATTGAGAATGTAAGGATAAGTGGCTGTGGAATGGCTGGGAGATGGAGCAATGTAAGAAGAGAGAAAGAAATCAGTAGGATGGAAATAGTGGAAGCAATGAAGAAGGTCAAAATGAGGAAAGCCCCAGGAATAGGATGAAGTGTGTGGTGAAATGCTGCAGCATGGGGGAGAGATGGTAGTAGAATGGATATGGAAGATGTGCAGATTGGCCTGGGAGGAAGGTAGAGTCCCAGAGGATTGGAAATCAGGTATAATTATTCTCCTGTACAAAGGAAAAGGGGAAAGAGAGGTGTGTGGTAATCATAGCGGCATTTGTCCTTGTAGTGTGACAGAAAAAGTGTATGGTAAGATACTTACTGACAGAGTTTGGGATATAACAGAGGAATTAGTTGGTGAAGAACGGGGAGGTTTTGGGAAGGGAAGAGTTTATGTAGATCAGGTATTCATTCTTAGGTCTTTAGTGGAAAAGTTTCTAGAGAAGGGAAAGAAGTTGTATGCGGCGTTCATGGATTTGGAGAAAGCATATGACAGGGTGGATAGACGAGGCATGTGAAAAATATTAAGAATATATGGAGTAAATGGGAAGCTGTTGAATGCCATGAAGTGTATGTATTAGAGGGCTAGGGCTGCACTGTGTGGAGACAGTGAAATGAGTGAATTTTTCTTTTTGAATGTTGGACTGAAACAGGGATGTGTCATGTCTCCATGGCTGTTCAATCTGTATATGGATGGGGTTGTAAAAGAGATGCTACAAGGTAGGGCAGTGGATGTTGGAGGAGCTTTAATAAGAGAGGGTCAATGTTTGGACACTCCCTGTACTGTTGTTTGCAGATGATACTGTATTGTTAAGTGAAGACGAAGGCAAACTGCAAGGCTTGGCAAATAAGTTCAGAAGAGAGTATAAGAAATGGAATCTAAAGGCAAATGTAGGGAAGAGTAAAGTTGTGGTCTTCAAGAGAAACAAAGTCACGTCACTGGATGTATAGTGATGTTGGATGATGAGGAAATGGAAAATGTAAGTGCATTTAAGTACCTGGGTAGTGTGATGAGTAAGGATAGAAGTTTGGAGGGTGAAGAGCTTGAAAGGGTACAACAGGGATGAAAGGTTGCTGATTCTTTGTGAGCAGTGATAAGAAACAGGGAAATGAGCATGGAAGTAAAAAAGTTGCTGGATGACAGCATTGTGATACCAACTATAATGTATGGAAGTGAAGCTTGGACCTAACTGGAAGGACACAAGTCTAGAATGAGAGCAGTGAAAATGAGTTATCTGAGAGAAGCATGAGGAGTTACATGGAGTGACAGACTGACAAATGATGAAAGGGAATGGGAAATGTTCTCCCAAGCCAGACCTTATTAGATCATATAGTCCTGATAGGTTACAGGAGGGTGCTACCCCAGCATGGCAGCTACCAGGCGTGACTCAAACTCACGACCCCCAGGTCCCGAGTCCGACGCCCTACCACTGAGTCACCCTGCCCCCAACATATGAGAAAGTGAAAGAGCATTATGGTGTGGATGTGGATGTGATAGCATGCATTTGGAGAAATACAGCGGGGTGGTTTGGCCATGTGGAGAGGATGGAGAGCGAGAGACTAACGTGGAGAGTGTACATGAGTGAGGTGGAGGGGGGGGGAAGCCAAGGATGAGATGGAGGGATGGAGTGGAGAGGTATATGACAGAAGGGGGGGGGGGGAGCTGGGAGCAGGGCAGTGAAATGGCAGGGGACCGGGCAACATGGAGGTGATTTGTTTGTGGCCACCTCTATCGGGATTAAGACGTCTGGCAATAGACAGAGATTGACAGAAAGATCATTCATTACCTTTTGTAAATCACTCTCACTTTCTACCAACAAAATGGTACTGGCCATCCTAAACTTGAGAAGACTGAAAACAGTCATAAGATCTGATTTTTACAGTAAAGGTCATAACAAGAAGGCAGGGGACCTGAAGCGGTGGCGTCTTCACCGTGGGTCTACCCCCCAGAGGCTGTCAATGTCAAGAAGAGGAGGACAGCATGCCTCCTCCCCCCCCCAAGAACCTAGGAGTGGCTTTGGTCGCCCGGGCAAGTACCAGATCTCTCCACACATCACACACAACAACACCGTTTTTTCTACACCGAGAAATGACTCCCCAGCGGTCATTTCTCGACAACTTCTTCTCACCGGGGATATTGAGAGCAATCCAGGACCCACCAACAAATACACACGTCCAACATGCTCAAAACCTATTACATCGAGCCGACAGACAAAGGGTTCAGTTCAGTGCAATTCCTGCAAGAACTGGACCCATTACACTTGCACAACACTTGCATCCAGAAGAGACTACACAAACACCTGGACCTGCTCCTTGTGTTCCTTCCCCCCACCCACTAACCCCCTCACCAACCCTACTCCTACTTCCCCCACACCTCCTCAACCTAACCCTCCAATCCTTCCCACACCATCCAATCCCCTAACCCCTCCTATCCCACCCCAAACTAATCCACCCCATCCCTTACCTCCACCACAACCTTCTCCTTCTCCTACCCCTTCCCCTCCACCCTCACCACCACCTCCCCTCCGTGCTGCAGCACCCAACACACACCACACACATAACATAAACATTCTCCAACTAAACATAGATGGCATAAACACAAAAAAAACAAGAACTCACACAATTCATCAAACAACACAACATACATATTGCCATCTTACAAGAAACAAAACTACGCACAACACAAAAAACACCTACATTTCATAATTTCACCACCATCAGACAGGACCAGGCCGACGGTGGTGGAGGTGGACTCATCACCTTGGTACACAAATCTGTCAACTTTTCAGATACCAGTGCACACACAAAGTCACTTCTCCCCCTACATGACACTACGACAGAAATACAATCAATTAAAATAAGCACTGGTAACAAATCACACACAACAATCGCCAACATATACATTCCCCTCCAGTCATCCCCCACAGTACCACACAATTACTCTCCACAAATACACCACATCACTAACATACCCAACATCATCCTGGGTGGTGATTTCAACGCCAAGGTGTCGGCCTGGTATGTCAACAACCCTGACACAGACAGAGGGCTGGCACTACAAACCCAGACAGATCATCTTTTCATACTCAATCATCCCAATCTTCATACCCATATCCCACACCAAGTCCTCTTCCTCCCATCATCCCCAGACATCACCTTCTGTTCCCCAAACCTCGCCCCCACAACTTCCTGGAGAGTGGTCAGAGCCAAGGGCTCTGACCACCTCCTGATCATTATCACTACCAAAACCAAAATCACCCCAGCTGGCCACAGACACACTTACACTAATTATAAGAGAGCCAACTGGGAGGCCTTCATAACTGAAACAGAACAACGTTTTGAAACATTAAACAGTACATCCATCACAAACATCAACACCACTGTGCACACTTTCAATACAATTATACAAAACGCAGACAAAAGACAAATCCCCAGAGGCAACAGAAAAAGACACAACCCCAATTCCACACCAGAAATTCAAGGCCTCATCAGACAATGGGACACACTACGACACTCCCAAACACCACATACGCATGACACCATACAACAAATACAAGAACTCAACACTCAAATAAACAATATCAGAACAGCAAACACTAAATTGGAATAATTATCTCCAAACACTTGATCACAAAACAAACACCAGCAAACTCTACAAAACACTAAACAGCATCACACTCTCCAACAGCAACACTACACAATCACAAGCTGCCATCACAACAACAGACACCATTCCTTCAAACAAACAACAAGCAAACACTCCCATCAATCACTTTTCACACGTCAGCCATCTAAACCCTCATCGTGACGACCGACGCATCATCTGACGTAAGAGACAGTTCCCCACAGACACAGACTTTGCACCTTTCACTTACAACCAGACGAAGCTCATCATCAGCAACCCCAAGCACTCATCTGCCTGTGGACCAGACAACATGAGCAACATACACCTTAAACACACTGGACCACAAGGCATACAAGCACTCACCAACATATCAAACTACAGCTACTCACTCAACATAATACCCAACATCTGGAAGCATGGCATTATCATCACTATCCCCAAACCCAACAAAGACCCCACATTACCTTCCTCACACCACCCCATCACACTCCTCTGCACCCCCTCCAAAGTCACTGAAAGACTGGTACTACAGCTAGTTGCACCTCATACCCCACTAGCCCTTTCACAACATGGTTTTAGGCCACTACACTCCACAAACACTCTTCTTACAGACCTCACACAGAGAGTTTTTGATGGCATGAATTCAGCTAGGCCATCACATAGAACACTCCTTGTCACACTAGACATTAGTAAAGCTTTAGATTCCATCCCCTGCCACAACCTCACAAACAAAATATTCAACACAAACATGCACAATAAAAAAAAGATGGCTGGCAAACTACTTAGCAGGGAGATATGCACATGTAACATTTGCTGCTCAGTCCTCGAACATCAAAAACTTCACAAATGGCATCCCCCAAGGATCTGTCTTGTCTCCTACACTCTTCAACCTATACATGCATGACATACCCACAGCCCACACGCAACAAATACACATAGCTTCCTATGCAGACGACATAACACTTACATGCACACATCACAACGCAAACACAGCCGCACACATCCTCCAACCTTACCTCAACACACTACATGAATGGTTCACCACAAACAGACTCAAAATAGCCCAAGCCAAATCTACAGTGACCCTTCTCACAAACCGGACAGCAGAACACAGTCACATTCCACACCTCACCATAGACAACACTCTCCTACCACACACACACACACACACACACACACACACACAAAATCCTTGGTGTAACATACAATGCATCGATGTCATTTAAACAACACATCACAAACATCAAAAATAAATTAACACCTAGACTCAATGCCTTGAAGTCACTTGCCCATACAACATTTGGACACAACAAAGAAACCACCACCACAGTATACAAACAATATATACATTCAGTGATGTATTATGCACCCAAATTCTCACTGCAGCCTCCACAAACCCACAACATTCACTACACTACATGGCAGCACATCCACACACACACCAAGGAAACAACACCCACCACATGATATCATACACAAATACTATCATCTCTTCCCCCCTGCCTGCCTCAGACCAGCTTCCAGAAGCATATTCATACTCAAATCACTCGCCGTTCCATTCAGTCACTCAGACAACACACAGCTGCATACACGGCCTCCTGATATCCATCCTTCTGAACGCTATCTCCCCCGTGAGGACAGGGTCCACCTGGGCAGGCTGAGATGTGGGCATCATCCAGCTCTCTTGAGTTATCAGTAGAGGCTGGATGACTCCTTTGCTGATGCCTGTCCAGGATGTAACACAGTAACCCATACTATTAAGCACATCATGGAAGACTGCATTGCACACAGTCACCTATGCCAACAACACAACATACACTCCTTGAGAGCTCTGTGGGACAGCCCAATCTCGGCCATGGCCTTCCTTAGGGACTCGGGGCTGTTTGGCCAGACTGCCTAGGGAACAACTATTACTACTACTACTACAAGAAGGCGGGTCATAAAGGCCCAGATCCGATTGTGCATAAGAGTAATTCACTTCCACACCATAACAAGAAAGACATGCCTCACACTGCAATATGATCACCACTCTGGAGATCCTAGTTGTAGTCAGAGTGCTGATATTTCACTTAAAACTAATGGGAATTTTCAAGTTGTGTGCTCTCACTGCCACAGAATTCTATGTCTGAGATGATTCCCTTGATCCAATATCAAGCATGTGTGGTGACTGTATGAAGATACAATCCATATTCCTAAATGGGTGTCTCCAAGAGTGATCGTTGGAAGAAAAATAAACATTACTTATTGAACAGTTTGTTGTTGTTATGGCTGCAACCCGAGGCTCGTGTTGTTGTGAACCCAGTGGACCGCAGGAAATCATGGACTTTGACTGGTCACTCCCACAGATATTTTGCTGCAGTTATGTTAAAGGACTATCTGCATTGTGATAGTGCTGTGTATGTGGTGAGTGCAATGTGGTGTGAGGGGGAAAGCACTACAGTGTGTGCAATGTGGATTGTTTGTGAGTTGTATTTTGTGTTGGTATTGTTGCTTAAAGTGATTATGCACACCAGACAGCACATTATTCAATAAACACCATACATATAACTACTGGGAAATACTGTTTTCCAGGTAAACAGGGGTGAGAAAGTATAAGCACAGCTCTTTGATCTCACTTGCAATGTGAATTAGGAAGACAATTAAAGCAAGCACTGCAAATCAAGTACAGGAATAGTAAATACAAGTACAGTAGTTACTGCTGATTCCCATCACAGTCATGTTTCCTATACTGTTCATCTGTTAAAAACCATACAGAATAATATTAGTTACCTTAAAACTACTGCTCATTGCTTCATTTTGTGCTGACATGTTTGCTATAATCATCTGGTACTCAGCAATCTTGGTCTCCAACTTGCTTTCCAGGGATGAAACCTTTTGGCGGTGAGCAGCATCCTTGGTGCTGAGTTCCTCTGACTGAGATGAAACCTGCCTCAGCAACCCTTCTTTCTCAGACTGCAGAAAGCTCAGTTCTGCCTGCACTGCTGATAACTCTGACCTGCACACAAAAGTTTGCACAGTAAAACATCATGAATCTGCAAGTAACAACCAAGAGGTTGCATACATTTACAGAATTTTAATTCTATTACATTATGGAAGGTAGGTGGAGACACACCATCCACTCACTCAATGTAGTGCTGCTCTCAGGTGACTGCCCTTTCCTCTCCTCCTTCCTTTTTCCTTCCTTCCTTTTCTGTCTTTCTTTCCTTCTTTCTTTCCTCTTCCTTCTATCTATGGGTGACTCTACACTGAGTGACAAGCCAAATGATTTCCCGTACACCAGGAAACCATTTACTACACTGGGTAACCAAACTATGATGCCTGGTGCTTTAGTGGGTAATTAAGGCACTCCAACAGATTAAGCCTGTGTAGGCTTATATCCAAGGGGTGGTTGGGGTTTATTGCTCACGTAATGCCACTCAGGGATGTGTGAGGCTGGTCACTCTCATCTCAAATGTCAGGACCAACTTGTCTAGCCCCGAGTTCCTACGCTCCTCATGGGGCAACACAGGATTAGATGATGTATGTATGTATGTATGTATAGCATATGAATCTATTCTTTGCCAAGGGTTTTTAAATGTATGTTCTTCTAAAATGTCCAACTCTCACCAACAATACCCCAGAGTGGGTAAGAAATTTCAGGATACCCGTAAGTGACTTTTATTAGAATGTTATTTCTATTATGTATGAACATCATTCAGTCAGGTACCACAGAGGGGAGAGGGGTTGGTGGAGTTGGAATCAACCTTGGAATTTCTGTGATAAACTGTTTATTAAAATAATGGCTCTTATGGAACCAAACTGGTTAGTTTCCAATATGTCACCTAGGCTTAAGCCCTTTCGTGCCCTCCAAAAGAGGATATTATGGAGAGCAATCTATCATACTCTCCAAGATATATTTTTCCACATATCTACACCAAACTACATGCATACCTGTATTAAATAACACACACAACCTTTCAAAATTATCAAATAATCATGGCAACCAAAAATTCAGATTCAGAGTCTCCAACGAAGGGAATCAGACATAGCCTCACCACTGGCCATTATCCTGACAAGGATCACTTAAGATGTCCTGCACCACTCTCTAACTTGCTTTCCATTAAACTTTTGCAACATTTATGGCCTCTCCTTTTACTTCCTCTCTGTCTATCACCACCTCGGCTGAGGTCACTGACAGCTGTCCCCCGTTGTGCGTCCTCCTACTTTCTCTATACTGTCTTTATTTCAAAGCCAGAAGAGGTTATTGAATGCAGGTGCAACAATCTAACTTGTTCATGTGTTCCCAAATCCGGATCTTCAAAATGTTTTACAATCTGGCTTCAGGTATCCTGCAAATTTCTGACAAAATAACTAATTTCTGACAAAATAACTATGTGATCTTCAATTATCCCCTAGCTATACTGGCCATTTCAAAAATTCTTTGACTATGTCACTTCTAATTTGGAATACTGTACAGTATTTCAGTTTCTCCACAAAAAATGGTGAGTTTTAGAATAGAGCACTTTTTGGTTACTTCTTAACAAGCTTTCAATTAACATAGTTTTTGCTATAAAAATGTTCATCAGCATATGAACACTTTTCACACAACATGCCAGTGTTCATTATCAAGCAGTCACGATATACAGTGAAGGGTCAGGGATGATTCAACTCACACTAGCACAAAACTCAATATACTATAAATATCGCTTTAAGCCTTCATATACTAACAACATTGTTTTAAGCCTTCAATCAGTGACATGGCTTCCTGTGAACTGTTTCGTTTTCCACACTCATTTATGTACTTTCATATTTTTAGTCTTGTTTTGATCGTTATACGATATAAAAATCTTAACTGATTTTGCTCTGAAGATGGAATAAGCATTTTCTGAAACATAAGCAAATAAAGACCCTAACTTTGCTATGATGTTTGTGTTCTGCCTGGTGATCCTCTTCCTATTATGTCTGCAATTTCCAAACTCCAAGTCTATAGCTGCAGTCCTTTCTCAATACACTGTATACTTCCTTCACATGCTTATGGATAAGATTTAGTACACACTAATACATGCAGTCACAACATATAATCCATTTCAATAATTATTTGCAGCCTTGAATATGATTTTTATTATCTGAACATATTATCTTTCTTGCTGGAACAACCATCACTAAACACAGCAGTTTTTAAGAACACATCTAGTGTTGAGTGAGGAATTACTGTATATGCTGGCTCAAAGAGTGTAGTGCCTCAAAGATACACAACCCTTGCAAGACCCAGAATAAGTTTTCAGTAATTTCAATCATGCAGGAGAGACCAATCAAGGAAAAAACTATGGTGAGACACTACAGCTACTTTCCCCAAGAAAACTCCTCTCACCTCACATCATGTTGATTCCCAGTGAAGGCTACAAACCACAGGTGACATGGCCACTGTTCTGCTTATCTCTGCTGTCCATCCACATATCCATGTCAAAGGTATATGGAGGTGTGGAGGAGGAAAGGGGAGACCTAAGATTGAAAACCTGGCCCAGGCCATTATACTTGGACATTTTTGGCAACTTATTAGGTTGTCTTTGGAGGGGTCAGCAGTTGCACTAGGGGTGTCCCAGAATGTCTCTAACCACTGGAGGCTTTGAAAAGGGTTCAGATGGGACTTCGGCAGGTTGAAGGTGAATGTCTTCTCTTTGACCAGCTGAATTACATCCAAAAATGTCTGGCAACATAGCTACACTGTCAGGCCAACAATCAGCCAATCATCAAGACAGGCATGGGTGCTGGCTTTAAGTAACACACATTTATCAAGTGTCCATCCATCCATCATCCAATCCTACGTCGACCCATGTGGAGCGTAGGAACCTGGGGCTAGACAAGTTGGTCCCGACATTTAAGATGAGAGTGACCAGCCTCACTCATCCCTGAGTGGGATTACATGAGCAATAAACCCCAACCAACCCTTGGATATAAATCTACACAGGCTCAACCCGATTGGAGCACCTTAATTACCCACTAAACCACCAGGTGCCATAATTTGGTTATATGGTTACTACCCAGTGTAGTTAATGGTTTCCTGGTGTACACGAAACCATTTGGCTTGTCACTCAGTGTAGAGTTACCCATCGGCAGAAGGAAGAGGAAAGAATGAAGGAAAGAAAGACAGAAGAGGAAGTGTACAGTCACCCGTAGGCAGAAGAAAGAGGAAAGAGTGAAGGAAAGAAAGACAGAGGAGGAAGGATGGAAGAGAGGAAAAGGCAGAGACCCAAGGCAGCACTATATCAAGTGAGTCGATGGTGAGCACCCCCACCTACCACTATTTATCAAGTAACAAACACTTGTATGACTTGCAAAAACTTTCACAGTCATGCTCACACCAAAAGGGGGAATTTTGAATGGATAATTTAACCTTCCTACTCTGAAGGCAGAGACCTGTGATATCAACAGGTTATCAGAAGATGCCCTGGAGAGAAAAGCAAGTCAAAAATTTTTGTATGGGTGTGTCTGACTGTTAGTGGAGTTCATTTGAAGTCTTGACAGTTACATGACGGACCAGGGTAATTAGTCACACATAAGACGACATTTGTGTGAATCCTTTAGGGGAATTAAAAACCATCCTGAAAGAAACACTGGAGTATGGAATTTTCTATAACTCCTCCTTGAAGAAGGTATGAGATTAACCACCAAATTATAAATTTTGACCCTGACACAACCCAGTGGGTGGCATGGGGTGGATGTCTGATCCAAGGTCATACTATTCCAGTTTGGCAACTAATCTGCTCACAAATCCCTTTGTCCAGTGTTTGAAAGCTCTGTGGAAACAGGTCTTGATAATGTTTGAGGCAGAAGTCATTCTTCCCTTTTAGAGTAATGCTTTGGGTATGTTTTGTAGCATGAGATTGGTGATAGGATGACTGAACTGTCTCAGCAATCCCCTCTCCAACATCAGGGATGTTCAATAAATAGATGGCTTAAAGGAACTGACTGAAGAGGCCATGTCAGTATGGATTCTCTTAGATGGCCTTGTTTGAGAGGCCAAAGTTATCTTAGTTTCCAGGACTCCTGGTTGGGGAAGGTGATACATGGCTGCAACACTGACATTTTCTGTCAAAACTTGGATTGGAAAGGGTGGTGTGATCCAGTCAAAAATGCCCATCTTTTAAGAAGACAATAGTCAGATTCTTTTCCATACTACCTGATCTATCACTTGCCGAGAAGCTAGCAGCACAATTACCGTGGGTTCTATAAAGACTCTGGCTGCACTATCAATGGATTTATGGTTCAACATTTCTCAATTCTTAACCATTATGAGTAAATTTGGTCAGCTAAAAGCAACAAGCTGGTGGACAAACTATGGGCCAAACTGGCCATCCCAGCTCCCTTACACTGGCAAACTGAGTTAACCAGCCCAGACCTGCGGTTATGCCAAATACTGAGGAACCCAAAAGGGAGATTAAATTTGGATACACTCATGAAATAAAAAAGACCTTTAGGCAGGGAACTGGCAGACAATTATAATCTAAGTCTGACCAGAAAGTACTGGCAATGCTCTAAACTTTGTTGGGATGGGAAAGTGGGACTCAGGTCTAGTGCCAACATTCTCCATAAGCCCTCTAGTCTTTTTTCCTAGTCAAATAAATAAAAGTTGGAGAAGAGGAGAACTTCTTGGTCAAGAGCTCCTACCTCAATTATTGGACCCTGGCAGCAGCAGTGAAACTGTGAAGGGGACAATCTTCCACAACTTTCCCTTAACAGTACTTTCAACAAAACACAGGTAAGTGTATCATCTCTTACTATTCTGATCTCTTTTTCTCATAATGTCCTAGAAAAGGTAGATTATTTCTCAAGCAACAACAGCTTCACAGCGGTTTGGTGTCCCAACTGACCTTGAATATTCTTTAACAATACTTAACTGATGACTTGTACATGGGCCTTATTTGCTGATGAATGGAGTACAGCTCTAATGTGTGTGTGGCACATCATATACAGCACTTCTAATCAGGGAGATTCATTCTCTCTCTCTCATTGTTAATATTCTGGTCACTGTTCTTATGAACTCTGTTAGCACTCTTTCCCCATTACATTGGGTGCACAGTATCAGTCTAGCTACACATTCTCGCCCATTTTCTATCTAACCCTCTAAAGCACAAATCGGTCAGTATTCTCAGGCTTTCATGTATGCAACTGGTCAACTTAGCAACTCTTTCTCTCAGTATGTCTTCCCCACTGCCTAAAAATTAAAGGTTTTTAAATGCTTTGTGACCAGGAATCTTGAAATTAATGAATTCTGATTTGGGAGTTCTATCCTGTTCAACTCTACAAGGAATGAACAAATTCTGCAGGCTCTAAGCCTTTAGTTCTTTTTTTTCTGCCTGAAAAAAACAGATGTGATGCAGGAAAGCAACAAATCCCCTGCATATAATTTGCTTATACAGTAACACTTACAACACTCCATAAACACTCTTCTTACAGACCTCACACAGAGAGTTTTTGATGGCATGAATTCAGCTAGGCCACCACATAGAACACTCCTTGTCACACTAGACATTAGTAAAACTTTTGATTCCATCCCCTGCCACAACCTCACAAACAAAATATTCAACACAAACATGCACAATAACACAAAAAGATGGCTGGCAAACTACTTAGCAGGGAGATATGCACATGTAACTTTTGCTGGTCAGTCCTCGAACATCAGAAACTTCACAAATGGCGTCCCCCAAGGATCTGTCTTGTCTCCTACACTCTTCAACCTATACATGCATGACATACCCACAGCCCACACACAACAAATACACATAGCTTCCTATGCAGACGACATAACACTTACATGCACACACCAAAACGCAAACACAGCCGCACACATCCTCCAACCTTACCTCAACACACTACAAGGATGGTTCACCACAAACAGACTCAAAATAGCCCAAGCCAAATCTACAGTGACCCTTCTCACAAACTGGACAGCAGAACACAGTCACATTCCACACCTCACCATAGACAACACTCCCCTACCACACACACACACACACACAAAATCCTTGGTGTAAAATACAATACATCAATGTCATTTAAACAACACATCACAAACATCAAAAATAAACACCTAGACTCAATGCTTTGAAGTCACTTGCCCATACAACATTTGGACACAACAAAGAAACCACCACCACAGTATACAAACAATATATACATTCAGTGATGAATTATGCAAGCCCTGCTTGGGCTCCTAACCTCACTAAAACAAACTATAACACTCTTCAGACCATACAAAACAAAGCCCTAAAAATAATCACAGGCTGCATAGCTACTACACCTACAGACCACCTACACCAAGAAACCAAAGTCCTCAAAGTCAAGGATCATCTAGACATGAGAGGCACCCAAATTCTCACTGCAGCCTCCACAAACCCACAACATCCACTACACTACAAGGCAGCACATCCACACACACCAAGGAACATCAAAACAACACCCAGTACACGATATCATACACAAATACTATCATCTCTTCCCCCCTGCCCGCCTCAGACCAGCTTCCAGAAGCATATTCATATTCAAATCACTCGCCGTTCCATCCAGTCACCCAAAGACAACACACAGCTGCATGCACAGCCTCCTGATATCCATCCTTCTGAACGCTATCTCCCCCGTGAGGACAGGGTCCACCTGGGGAGGCTGAGATGTGGGCATCATCCAGCCCTCTTAAGTTATCAGAGGAGGCTGGATGACTCTGTCGCTGATGCCTGTCCAGGATGTAACACAGCACCCCATACTATTAAGCACATCATGAAAGACTGCATTAAACACAATCACCTACGCCAACAACACAACATACACTCCTTGAGAGCTCTGTGGAAAAGCCCGGTCTCGGCCATGGCCTTCCTTAGGGATTCGGGGCTGTTCGGCCAGACTGCCTAGGGAACAACTACTACTACTACTACAAGAAAGATAACACAACAAAGTGTTTATAATACACAGAGGCATACATGGAAAGGCAAGGATCTAAGAACTGGGACACACTATGAACAAATCACATTGGCTTCCCATATCAGCCAGGGAATTGGTGAGCTCCAGATGAACTGAATGGGTTCCCTGGGATGGCAAAACATGAAAATGTTCTCTTTTAGGCAAAAGCTTGGGGAAAGCCTTTACTTTCTTTGCTTCATGGAAGAGTTTTTGGCACCCTGCATCAATCACCAGTGACTGGCTGAGGTGTGCCCTACCACACAGTGCTTGGTGGTGGATTCCAGCAGGTTTGAATAACTTCCTTACAAATACTGACACCACAGACAAAAATGAGGAAAAAAGTAATAACACATACACAAAACACAGAATACTCACTGGAGCTGCTGAAGTTTTAGGTGAGCAGCTGAACTCTCTGCCTGCAACTGGTCTCTTTCCGCCTGCAGTTCACTGATATCCACCTCTGATGGTCGAGCCTTCTGACGTAACACACTGGCTGCCCGCACTTTGTACCCTACGAAGTGAGCAGAACAAACGACATTATACACGGCAGAAGCCTTAATTCTTCTATCAAGAAAAAGATTCTTATATCATGAGTACATTTGATTGAAAAGGGTCACCCAGTTGTAAATATAGCATAAATTCAAAATTTATTGTTCACATATTAGCTAAATGAGTAAGGATGTGTTATTACTACAGCCATCCATCATCCAATCCTACGTTGCCCCATGAGGAGCGTAGGAGCCCGGGGCTAGGGAAGTTACGGGCAGGATGATTTTTTACTGGATCCAAAGACAGTAAATGAACCTAACAAATGAAGTGTTACACAGTGTAAAAATAGTGCAACATTACTGAGAGTCCATCCTTTTTCATACCTCTCTACAATATACTGTCTTATTACTAAGTTACTGCATCCGCTCATTCAATGAAGCATTACTTTCAGATAACTCTATATTATGTGACAAGGCATTTTGTGTAACCCATGAAAGTATCCACTACACTGGGCGGTAACTTTATTCTTATCCCGACACTGGTTTAGAAAGCTGAACCTGGATACTGTACCTGCCCAGGGGCCTAGAAAAACAGGCAGGTTTGTACGGTCATAACGAAACTGAGAGGTGTGAATGACAAACACAAGAGGGTGGAATGGTGAATGTGTTACAAAGTGTAAGGTACACTGTGATGAATTTGTGTGAAACAAAGATATTGCTAAAGGGAGAAAAGTGATTGAGTGGGAGAGCGTAAAGTGTGTCAAGCCAGGAATATGTTCACATGGACAGTGAAAAGAAGTTGCTTTCTTGATAAATGATGCATGGCAGAGATAAATTAAAGATCATTAATGTATCAATTTGAGAAGTAAGGATGTCATGTTTGGGTTTTGGCACCAACTGTTGAATATACAGTATACGGAAGCATTGATGTGCAGTACAGAGCTCTCAAGAACAATCTCATGCAAGAGGAATACTTGGCTGCCAAACATAGGGCCTGAAAAGAGGTATACAGGGCAAACTGTGAGTCTCACAGACATTTACTGTATAACCTAAACAGTGCCAAAAGGAAGAATGTAGTATTATTTATGGTAAAAAAAAATTGGACAAAGAGGGAAAACAGGGATAACATAACATATTTGTGCACTGCGTGGAGAATGAAGGAAAGGTAGTGGCAGACAATGAAGATATTAAAGATGCCCGGAGATAACATAATAACCAGCTGCTTAATAAGAGGGTTGACTGGAAAAGTGAGGGTTTGGAGTCAGTGGATCCAGTGTTTGGCCCTTGGCCTTTGACTGATGCTGCTACTGTGAGCAAGACGCCAGGCGGGATGCAGTTGGGTTGACTGTTAAAATGTTGAAGGCCTCAGAGAGATAGGGGTGACTTGATAAATACGATTATATATGAGTGCACCCTTGCAGATGACTGGCTGAAGAGTGTGATTGTAAATGTGTACAAGGGGAAGGCTGATGCCCTGGAAAGATGAACTTACAGAGGCATAAAACTTTTGGAACAAATAATGAAGGTAATGGAGAGTCCTGGACAGTATGATAAGAGAAAGAGTGAATACTGATTAAGCTTACGCCAGGAAAAGAGACCACTGATTCTGTATTCATTGTCTGACACCTCCAGGAAAAATATATAGGAAAGAAAATGAAGCTGTGCTTTGTTTATGTTTATTTGGAGAAGGCCTATGACAGAGTCCCTCGGGAGGTGGGGAAGTGGGCAATGAGAAAGCTTGAGACCAAGGAGAAGCTGATTAGAGTGGTCATGGGTACGTAGGTGGGTGCTCACACCCAAGTGAGAGTGAATGGAGATTTTGCTTGTAAGTGATGAGTTTTCAATGAATACTGGCATGCATCAGCAGTCAGTCTTGAGCCCCTTATTGTCTGTCAAGGTGCTTGAAACACTCTCACGTGACTTCAGAAATGGAATCCCGTGGGAGATGTTGTATGCTGATGACTTGGTATTGGCTGCAGAGAATGAAAGGGAGCCTGAGGAAAGATTTAGAATGTAGAGAGAAGGAATGGGGCACAAGGGTTTGTGAATAAATGCAGATAAAAAAAAAGTGATCATATCTTGGGCTGGTGCCAGAACTGTCAAAGCTCAGGGAATGTGGCCATGTGCAGTCTGCCACAAGGATGTGGGGAGTAACTCCATCTTGTGCAGTGTTTGTGATATGTGGGTGCAAAAGCGATGTAAGGGTATTAGAAGGAGGCTGTAAAATATTGTTGATTTCCTGTGGGTGGTGTGTCCGGGAGACCATGTAGAAACTGAGAAGCATGAGAGGACTGATCTTGCTGTAGAGTCTCTTGAGTGTGTGGAGGAATTTTGTTATTTGGGAGACAAGTTTTATGCTGGAGGTGGGGATGGAGCTAGCTCTGTAGCTAGGGTACAGAGCTGTTGGAGTAAGTTCAGGGTGCTGTTGTCTCTCCTAACACTGAGAGGGCTTTCCAGCCCCTCCACGTTAAGGGATCCTTATATGTGGCATGTATTCGGAGTGTAATGCTGTACAGCTGCGAAGCCTGGGCAGTAAAGAAAGAGAATACTCACGGACTCAAATGTACTGAAATGACAATAATTAAATGGATATGTAGTAGCTACATTCTTGAATGCACAGCCTGGGGGGGGCTAGGATTGCAACTCGAGAATTGAGAGGAAGGATGGGACTTGAATGTTTTGATGTTGTGATGACAAGGGGTAGACTGAGATGGTCTGGGTATGTTGAGAGGATGGTGGTTGAAAACTGGGTGTGGAGGGCGAGAAGCATAAATGCTGGGGGGTAGGGGTGCAAGAAGCAGACTAAAAAAAAGACCTTGGATGAGGTAACACAGTGTGACCTCAGGGATAAGGGACTGAACAGGGAGGCCGCCACAGTTCGAGCAGTGTGGTGAGCCACCCAAAGCAACGTCTTTTATTCAGCCTACTAACCAAGAGGTGGTAAAATTAAAATGCTGTTACCATCTCACTGATGACAATGAACAACTTTCAGACACAGATAAAGAAGTTTTTCAAGACCTGCCCAGGTCTCACTACCATACAGCATCACACTCCTAACACATGCTGCATACAAAGACCCCTTAGCAGCATGTGTTAGGAGTGTGATGCTGTATGGTAGTGAGACCTGGGCAGTAAAGGAAGAGGATATTCGCAGGTTTAAACGTACAGAAATGACAATGATTAGGTGGATGTGCAGTGCATCCCTGTGTGCAAGGCCTGGGGGGGCTAGGTTTACAATGGAAGAGTTGAGAGGTAGGATGGGACTGCAGTGTATTGGTGTTGTGATGAGGAGAGGTAGGCTGAGATGGTTTGGACATGTGGAGAGGATGGGGGATGGTAATTGGGTCCAGAGGGTAAGTGTTAATACTGGAGGAGGGGTAGACCGAGAAAGACATGGGACGAGGTCATTAAGTGTGACTTAAGGGTTAAGGGACTGAACAGGGAGGCTGCCAAAGATCGAGCAGCATGGAGAGCTGCCATTAGGTGACCAAGGCCGACGCATGCAAGCATACTGGAGCCTTCAAAAACGAAATGAAACGAAACGAAACTATTAGATATCACGCTTCCCATTTCAAACCAGCAAAGCATACAGTTATTTCTGTCTCTTTCAGTTAAGTGCACATTATGTTCATTCTTTGGTTCGTTCTTAAGTATATGTGTGAAAGAGAGAGTATTGATGCAAACAATAATGTATCCCATTAACCCCTTCATAGCTCTCATGCTTGAACGATGCTTTACTGTACCGGTGTCAGTGACGGTGAGTTAGGGAGCTATAAAAAACTGCGAACAATTATGGGAAGGGAACGATGGTCACTAGTATGTTTACACGACCCTGCAGTACCACCCCAAGCAGCCAGGCGGTCACTTCATCTCAGACGTCTTTGCCGATATGTTTAAATGCTAATGCAACATGCCCCCAAATTTTGAGTAAGTTTCTTCCATTATGCCAAAAACAACAGTAGGTAAGGCTTAGGGAACGTTATGATAATGAGAGAGGAAATATTTCAGTGAGAAAAAGGTAATTTACCACCCTCAAAATAGGCAAAAAAATACAGAAAACAATCTATCTATCTATTGCCAGACGTCTCAATCCCGAACGAGGTGGCCACAAACAAATCGCCTCCATGTCACTCTGTCCCCTGCCATTTCACTACCACGCC
>JAGKTI010014538.1:0-21548 GCA_018397915.1 Birgus latro | reverse complement strand
GCTCGTACGCGCTTATATTTTACAATGCTTTCACAGTGTTTTTTTTTCTTTTAGTATGGATTCCAAACTACTTGGAAATCATTGAATAGTGTTTCTAGTGATAATATCTGGCAGTGGTATTCAGATTAGGAGATGTCGGGAAGTGTAAATTGGAGACTTATTTACACAACTTCAGAAGTCTCCACAAGTCCTATGGTGGTTGACGAGTGCTAAAAAAAACATCCCAGGAGAAAGCAGAAGGTATGTGCCTGCATATGTAATTATAATATTCCAGGACTAATAATTGATTTTTGGCAAATAATTTTAAAAAGTCAGTCGGAGTGCGAATATCCCCGCGGGAATGGCACAGAAAACTTCCGACAACCCCGCGGTGTATGGGTTAAGAAGTATTTGGTATTCGAGATCGGTGATGTAGGGGCAGTATAGAGCTTTTGCTGGAGATTATACTAAAAAGGCCTGGTTTTTCACATGTTTTATCTGAACTGCCACGAAAGCCGCACTTTACGTTGCACAGCCAAGATCATAAACTGTCAAACAACGCTAGGAGATGCCACTTCTTTCAATCTAATTATTTTCCAAATTTAAAAAAGACCGACAAATGTCATGGGGATAGGCCAGTGACTGACTCGTGAGAAACGACTAATAAACTGACATCGAAAGGACAGTCTGCCGACAAATGTGTAGGTAAATAGGGGTTGACCGCCGCACTGAATATCCGTTAATTTATTTTATTGATTATATTTTGGATATATACATAACTGAATATTTTTTATTGATTGCTCTGGTTACTCCTTGGGGCGTATCATGAACAGATAGACTACCGTGCCTGTTGAGTAATTCGATATAATTGAATATTTTTCTGTGGCCTTCAATTTAAATTTACAGTACTGAAATTTAGAAATAACTAAATAACGAATTTGTGAGAACAACAGATTCGGCCTTCTCAAAGACCCTTTTCAGATGTAAGGAGTGAGAAGCAGGCAAACCTATATTATACAATTCAGGGGCGGACAGAAGAGTTGGGTAAGGCACAAAGCTGCAGATGTGAAATATTGCAACTATTATGCAATACGTCTGCCTCTTCAAGCATTTTTCTACTGTACATCTACCGCCTTGTGCTTTATCCACCTCCTGTTCTCCCCTCCCCTTTCTCACTTACCGTCCATTTATATAATGAAAGTCTACCTGCTTCTCGCTCATTAGTTACACTTGAAGTGGGTCCATGAGAAGGTCGAATCTGTTTTGTTCTCACAAACCGATTATTTTCACACACCAATGCCTCGGAGTCCCCAAGGTGGGGGGGGGGGCATAAATGTCCCCACCATCCGCCCCTCTCCCGGAGACGGCACCGAGAGCTGCCTGGAACCACTGTCTGGCTCACTTCATTTCTGCAACAATCGCGGCCTTTCCTCTAACTACCCTTCTGTTGAACATCACCTCTCCCCCTCTAAACCTCACCTTCTCTTCCTCACTGAGACCCAGCTGTCTGAGACAACTGACAGCAAACCCGTTTCTGTATCCTCCTACTTTCTCTATACTCATTTCAAAGCCAAAGGTGGGTGTTGTGTATATATACAGAACGACCTGTCTTGCTCTCGTATTCCTGAACTTGATTCTTCTGAATTCTCTACTCTCTGGCTTCGACTCTCCTGTCATTCTCTAACTAAATATATCTGCACTGTTTACTTGTCTCCTAATTCTACTGACTATCAAAAAATCTTTGACTATCTTACTTCTACGATGGAACACATTCTATCCATTTCTCTTTTCTCTGAAATCTCCATTCTAGGAGATTTCAATGTTCACCACCAACTTTGGCTCTCCTCACCTTTCACTGATCCACCTGGTGAACAAGCTTACATCTTTTCTACCCTTAAAGACCAAGAGCACCTTGCACAGCACCCTACCTGTATCCCTGACTGCCTTGGAGAGAGTTCCAACATAATTTACCTCTTCCTGACAACAAATCCTTCTGCTTACACTGTTAATCTTTTCTCTCCGTTGGGCTCCTCCGATCATAACCTTCTTACCTTAACCTGTCTTGTTGCTCCGGTACGGCCTGTGGTCCCTCCAAAGAAACGTCGTCTGTGGCACTTTGGAGCTGCGGACTGGGAGGCCCCTAGGCAGTACTTCTTCGATTATCCCTGGAATGATTATTGCTTCCATGGCCGGAAGCCGTCTGAGTGTGCCCTGCGCATTACGGAGGTTATTCTCTCGGGCATGGAAGCATACATTCCCTTCTCATATCCTTTGGCTAATGCAAGAAAGCCTTGGTTTAATCACGCTTGTTCTAATGCTGTCCGCAACAAGGAGAGGTCCTATGAAAGGTATTGGAGCCAACCTACCCCTGAATCACATCTTTTTTATGTTTCTGCCTGGAATCGTGCTAGGTCTGTTCTTCGCTCTGCTAAAAATCATTTCATCCGTACTAAATGCTCTCAACTCTCCAACTCGAATTCTTCCCGCTCCTTCTGACATATTGCCAAAACCCTTTCTAACAACTTTACCTCATCATCCTTCCCTCCTCTTTTCCACTCTGATGGCTCTGTAGCTATTTCTTCTACTGATAAAGCAATTCTCTTTGCTCAGACTTTCTCCTCCAATTCCACCTTAGACGATTCCAGTGCTGTTCCTCCATCACTTCCCCCCTCTGACTTCCTCATGGCTGACATCAAAATTTCTTCAGCTGATGTAGTTTCTGCCATCACTGGCCTCAATACTAACAAGGCATATGGGCCTGATGGAGTCCCTCCTGTTGTTCTCAAATACTGTGCTTCTCTGCTTACACCCTGTCTAGGTAAACTCTTTTGCCTTTGTCTATCAACTTGTACCTTTCCTTCTTGCTCTAAGTTTGCTCTTATTCAGCCAGTCCCAAAGAAGGGTGACCATTCCCAACCCTCTAACTATCGTCCAATTGCTTTAACATCCTGTATCTCAAAAGTTTTTGAGTCATTTCTTAATAGAAAAATTTAAAAGCACCTTTCCTATCATAACCTTCTTTCTGATCGTCAGTATGGGTTTCGTCAGGGTTGCTCCACTGGCGATCTTCTCACCTACCTTTCAGACTCCTGGTCATCCTCCTTTCGAGACTATGGTGAAAGCTTTGCCATTGCACTTGACATCTCAAAGGCTTTCGATCGAGTCTGGCATAAATCTTTAATGACCAAACTGCCCTCTTACAGCTTCTATCCTTCTGTCTGTGCCTTCATCTCTAGCTTCCTTTCTGGTTGTTCTATAGCTGCTGTTGTAGACGGCCATCGTTCTTCTCCTAGATCTATCAACAGTGGTGTTGCTCAGGGCTCTGTCCTATCACCAACTCTCTTCCCTTTTATTCATCAATGACCTAAGCTGTACATCTTACCCTATCGACTCATACGCTGGTGACTCCACCCTTCACCTCTCCATTTGGTTCCCACAATGTCCATCTCAGCAGTTACTTCAACAAACAAGGGATGAGGCTATGGCAAAGCTAATGTCTGACTTGGCTCGTATCTCTGACGGGTAAAAATAATCTTGTTTTTAATGCATTAAAGACTCATTTTTTTTTTAATGCAAGGAAGAAGGAACCAAAGGCCATGGGCCCGCATACCACTCCCTCCAAGAAAAAACAAAAACAATACGAAAGAGAGCCAAATTCAAGATTCATTCATTTTGAGATGCCTGGACACACTGCGTTTGTAAGACTGGAGATCATAGGAAGTAGGGAATACAGACAGAGGATGACAGTTCCAGAGTTGACCAGTTCCATAAATGAAGGACTGGGAGTAACGGTTAACTCTTGCATTAGAGAGTTGGACAGAAAAGGGATGAAAGTTTGTTGCTAGACAGGTACTTCCTGCCCGTCGTAGAGGTGGAGGGATGCAAGCAGACAGTTCAGAGGAACAGTGACTGTTGAAGTAGCGATAGAAGAGAGATAAAGATGCAGCAGTGCGGTGAAGAGGCAGAGGCTGAAGGGAGCTAGTAAGAGGAGGAGAGTAATGGGACAAAAACCTTTGACTCCACCCTATTGAGCAGTGCTGGGCAGGTGCACAAGTACTTGCCCAAAGTGCAATTGTGCACCCTTGTGCTTCAGTGAATATCGTTTGCGCATTGCGCACCACACGAGACCATGCGCAATATTGCAGTTTTGCAAATGAAAAGGCAGGTGCACATAAATGAATTTGCGCTTGCGCACCTGCCATGTGCACCTGTCCTGACACGTGGTCTTGGGAGCTGCCCGCATGGCTGGACAAGGGATGCGGGAGGCTCAGGCAGGTCGCGAGGGCTGGATTGTTGGGGGGAGGCGGGAGGGTAGCATTTCTTAAAATGCTTCAACAGAGAAAATGTATTTTAATGTTTTTTAAATCATTATTATTAATAAAAAATAATCAATTAAAAGTACATTATTTACCGTATTAAGAGTAGCATATGCAATTCCTTGCAAAAATCATTAAAACATATTATTTAAATGTCCACAGCCTAGTAATTTATTAGGTTGCGGATATATGATTTAAATAATTTGTTTTAATGATTTTTGCAAGGAATTGCAGATGCTGTTGTATATCTATATTAAACTATTAAATAAAAAGTCTTGAGAAAATGCAGATAAAAGTAAAACTGGCAACATCACAGCCTTTGTTTCCCTGTCCCTCTCCGCTTCGCTCACATGTCTATATGAACTTCCACGAGTTAACAACACATTGCACCGGTCCTACCGCCTTAGTTACTTTGTGTGAAGTAATTTGTCAGTAATGGATGCCCCAAGTACCAGGAGTACCGGCTGTACTGCTCAGTCTTGGCAGCCTGATGCAGAGTGTGAAATTCAAATGACTGAGAGAGTGGAAATAAATTACAGTAGTTATCTGAGAGGAGCATGTCGAGACAGACTGACAGATGAAGTGAAGGATCGTTGTGGTGTGGATGTGGATGTGATAGGAAGCGTTAGGAGAAACACATTAAGGTGTTTTGGCCATATGGAGAGGATGGAGAGTAACGAGGAGAGTATATGTGAGTGAGAGGGAGGGGGAGGGCAAGGATGGGATGGAGTGGAGAGGTATATGAGAGAGGGGAGTGTGAGCTGGGAGCAGGGTAGTGAAATGGCGGGGGACAGGGTGACATGGAGGCGATTTGTTGTGGCCAATGGCCACCCCTTAAGGGAGTAAGGCATCTGGCGATAGATAGGATAATAATAAATAAAAGTAAGTATGCTAATCTATTTAAACATCTCAGTATTTTACAGTAATTCCCACATATATATGCAAATTGGTTGCACTAGTGCTTTGAAACATTGCTCAAGCTAAATATTATATTGTGAATTTGTGCAAGTTACAGATATTGGAAAATAATTATAATAAATAAAAGGAAGTTAGTATGCCAATTTAGGTAAATAGCTCAATATTTTACAGTAATTCCCACGAATATATGAAATTGGTTTGTGCCTGCATTTTGCGACACTGAAGCTAAATATTAGTCAGATTGCGCACTTTCCGCTTGCGCAAGGTAGTGAACTGTGGATTGCACATTGCACTTGCGCAAGGTCCTTTTTCGTTTGCACTGCCCACCACTGCTATTGAGAAGAGCTGCATGTGGGGAGCCTACCCACACATGTGAGTTGTACACTATACAGGAGCGAATAAGACCCATGTACAAGGTCAACAAGTGTGCAGGGATAAAGAAAGTTCGGAGTCAGCTTACGACACCGAATCTCTTTGAAGCAGATTTCACAAGAGATGTAATATGTTCTTTCCAAGATAAATCCCGAGAGAATGAAACCCCAAGCATGTTTAAGGATGATGCAGGACTGAGTTGGACATTATTAAACATCAGTGGGTAATCCTGTGGAAGATTTTGTCGGGTTGAAAGGTGCATTAAAAACAAGATTATTTTTACTCCAATCAGAGATACAAACCAAGTCAGACATTAGGTGTGCCATAGCCTCATCCCTTGTTTGTTGAAGTAACTGCTGAGATGGACGCTGCGGAAACCGAATGGAAAGGTAAAGGGTGGAATCATCAGCATATGAGTGGATAGGGTTAGATGTACGGCTTAGAAGGTCATTGATGAATAAAAGGAAGAGAGTTGGTGATAGGGCAGAGCCCTGAGGAACACCAGTGTTGATAGGTCTAGGAGAAGAACGATGGCCGTCTACAACAGTGGCTATAGAACGACCAGAAAGGAAGCTAGAGATGAAGGCACAGATAGAAAGATAGAAATCGTAGGAGGGCAGTTTGGAAATTAAAGATTTATGCCAGACTCGATCGAAAGCCTTTGAGATGTCAAGTGCAATGGCAAAGCTTTCGCCAAAGTCCCGAAAGGAGGATGACCAGGAGTCTGAAAGGTAGGTAAGAAGATCGCCAGTGGAGCGTCCCTGACGGAATCCATACTGATGATCAGAAAGAAAGTTGTGACAGGAAAGATAATTTAAGATTTTTCTGTTAAGTAGTGACTCAAAAAAATTTGAGACAGAGGATGTTAAAGCAATTGGGCGATAGTTAGAGGGATGGGAATGGTCATCCTTCTTTGGGACTGCCTGAATGAGAGCAAACTTCCAGCAAGTAGGAAAGGTACAAGTTGATAGACAAAGGCGAAAGAGTTTACCTAGATAGGGTGTAAGCACAGAAGCACAGTTTTTGAGGACAACAGGAGGGACTCCATCTGGCTCATATGCCTCGTTATTACTGAGGCCAGTGATGGCAGAAATTACGTCAGCTGAAGAAATTTTGATGTCAGCCATGAGGAAGTCAGAGGGGGAAAGTGATGGAGGCACAGCACCAGAATCGTCTAAGGTGGAATTGAAGGAGAAAGTCTGAGCAAAGAGATCCGCTTTATCAGTAGAAGAAATAGCTACAGAGCCATCAGAGTAGAAAAGAGGAGGGAAGGATGATGAGGTAAAGTTGTTAGAAAGGTTTTTGGCAAGGTGCCAGAAGGAGCGAGAAGATTTCGAGTTGGAGAATTGAGAACATTTAGCACGGATGAAGTTGTTTTTAGCAGAGCGAAGAACAGACTTAGCACAATTCTTGGCAGAAATATAAAAAAGGTGTGATTCAGGGGTGGGTTGGCTCCAGTACCTTTTATAGGTCCTCTCCTTGTTGCGGACAGCATTAGAAGAAGCATGAGTAAACCAAGGCTTTCTCACATTAGTCAGAGGATATGAGAAAGGTATGTATGCTTCCATGCCCGAGAGAATAACCTCCATAATGCACAAGGCACACTCAGATGGCTCCCGGCAATGGAAGCAATAATCACTCCAAGGAATATAAAAAAAGTACTGCCTGAGGGCCTCCCAATCCGCAGCTCCAAAGTGCCACAGACGGCGTTTCTTTGGAAGGTCCACAGGCCGTACCGGAGCGGTAGGACAGGGTAAGGTAATAAGGTTATGATCGGAAGAGCCCAATGGAGATAAAAGATGAACAGTGCAAGCAGAAGGATTAGTTGTTAGGAAGAGGTCAAGTATGCTGGAACTCTCTCCGAGGCAGTCAGGGATACAGGTAGGGTGCTGTACAAGCTGCTCTAGGTCATTGAGGATAGAAAAGATGTAGGCTTGTTCACCAGGTGGATCAGTGAAAGGAGAGGAGAGCCAAAGGTGGTGATGAACATTGAAATCTCCTAGAATGGAGATTTCAGAGAAAGGTGAAATGGATAGAATGTGTTCCATCATAGAAGTAAGATAGCCAAAGAATTTTTGATAGTCAGTAGATTTAGGAGATAAGTATACAGCGCAGATATATTTAGTTAGAGAATGACAGGAGAGCCGAAGCAAGAGAGTAAAGAATTCAGAAGAATCAACTCCAACAACAGAAGAGTAAGATAGATCGTTGCGTACATATACACAACACCCACCTTTGGCTTTGAAATGAGTATAGAGAAAGTAGAAGGATACAGAAAAGGGTTTGCTGTCAGTTGTCTCAGACAGCTGAGTTTCAGTGAGGAAAAGAAGATGAGGTTTAGGGGAGGAGAGGTGGTGCTCAACAAAGCGAAAGTTAGAGGAAAGGCCACGAATGTTGCAGAAATGAAGAAGAAGTGAGTCAGACAGTGGTTCCAGGCATAAGTCATTACTGGGAGAGGGGTGGATGGAGGAGGCATTTATGCCTCCCCCCCCCGGGGACTCTGAGGCACTGTTATTAGACGTCATTTACGTTGAATTTTGAAAAGGAAGTGTAGTGTGTAGCATGCATGTAGTTTGGTGTTGACAGTTAGAGAAACTTGTAATGGAGAGCATGCTGGCCTACTCTGTATTACTGAGACACTGAAAACGTTCAGCATAGGGGGATGGTCACGAACTAGTCCTGAGAGCTGATGAAATGGGAGCTCCAGCTCTTCCTATCATCAGCCTTCCATCCACTTTGGGAGCACTGCCCTGCTCGACTGGTGCTACAGTCTACTCCTACCTATCAACCCGGCAAAATCTTCCACAGGAGAACCCACTGATGTTTAATAATATCCAGCTTAATCCTGCTTCATCCTTGAACATGCTTGGGGTTTCATGCACTAGGGATTTATCTTAGAAAGATCGTATTACAACTATTGTAAAATCTGCTTCCAAGAGATTAAGTGTGCTAAGCTGACTCCCTACCTTCTTTACCCCTGCACAGTTGTTAAGTTTATACACGGGTTTTTAGAGTGCAACTCTCATGTGTGGAGAGGCTCCCCACATACAGCACTTCTCAATAGAGTGGAGTCAAAGGCTTTTTGTCTCATCAATTCTCCTCCTTTTATTGGCTCCCTTCAACCTGTCTCTTCACCGCACTGTTGCATCTTTATCTCTTTTCTATCGTTACTTCAATGGTCAGTGCTTCTCTGAACTGTCTGCTTGCATCCCCCCACCTCTGTGATGGGCACATAGCACCTGTCTAGCAACAAACTCTCATCCCTTTTCAGTCCAACTCTCTAATGCAAGAGTTAACCGTTACTCCCAATCCTTCATTTATGCAACAGGTCATCTCTGGAACTGTCTCCCTCTGTTTGTATTCCCTACTTTCTACGATCTCTAGTCTTTTAAACGCAGTGTGTCCAAGCATCTCGAGACGATCGGATCTTGACTTTGGCTCTCTCTTGTGTTGTTTTTGTTTTTTTCTTTAAAGGAACAGTTTGTGGGCTCTTGGCCTTTGGTTCCTTCTTCCTTGCATAACAAAAAAAAAACAACACCAACACATTCCTCATACACCACCACCAATCCTCACACCAACACAGTCCTTACACACCACCACAGTTCTCATACCAACACAATCCTTACACACCACCACAGTCCTCACCCACCACCACAGTCCTCATACACCAACACAGTCCTCACACACCACCAGTCCTCATACCAACATTATCCTTACACATCAGCACAGTCCTCACACACCAACACAGTCCTCACACACCACCAGTCCTCACACAACACAATCATTACACACCAACACAGTCCTCACAAGTGTATAATTAATAAGAATAATTTCTTACTTCTAGAAAATATTATTATATAATGACATTTGAAAAATAACTTTAACCATTTTCTAAAAAGGAGAGGATGGGGAAAGTGGTTGGTGGGATAGCCTACATGTCTTCTTACTGTTAAGAAGCAGGATTTGCCAGTTATGTATTTGAGAAGTTTTTCACTGATTCAAGATGTTTACTGTGGTTCCGTTGCGAGTCAGAGTTGCCAGTTAGTCTGCTATAGTTAGCATAGTTATTTCGTAAGTTGTACATTAATTTTTATGCTCTTTTTCTCAATAATGTTTTATTTATGTGATTCTTAAATTATGTAATTTAAGTTGTAAGCTAAATAATTTACAGTGATATATAATGTAAGAAAACTCTGGCATGTTTTGGATGTCTCTGAGTTGGTAACTATTTTAACCCCTCCGTGGCCGCCGGCGTCGAATGACGTTTAGCCGGTAAATGGTTGCTGGTGTCAGTTAAGTGCGGTCTATAAAAAAGGGTGAAAATTTTTTAGAAGTGAACAAACTTTCTCAACATCTTCAGACTGACCTACGCTACACTCCCATACACCCCACATATCAGTACAACGCGCATTTCCGCAGTGAGTGGACGTCCAAGTTCTGCCTCTCTCCAGGTCCCTACCCCCACCCAGCCCTGCCCTCTCTGGCCCTGTAAGCCACTCACCAGCCCCGAGATCAGGTCGGAGCTGTTTCCCCTTGGGGGAGAGAGTGATGAGGACAGACTATAGTCTGATATGAAGGTGTGCAGTATGGTGAAGAGTAGTGAGGAGAGTGGTGATGAGTGGTATAACTCTCCCACTTCAGAGGAGGACAACAATTCCGCAGAGTGACAGTGACTGAAAGCCACCACCACCTCGCCATACAGCTCCACCACCAATGAAGAGGAGACGGACAGTAGCAAAGCAGTGCTTCAGTAAGGGAGAGGAGAGGGAGGAAGGGAAGGCTGAGCTGTGATTTTGTGAGAATTACAAGTCCTTTTTTACGTCATAATGTTGACTTAAGCGCCATTTTCTTGTCCAGGCGAGGACAAAATCCAACATTGAGAAGTCATCAAATTCCAACCAGGACCCTTCAAGCTGACTTTGACTCAATAATGGTTGGATGCAGTATTGACTCCTTCCAACCTGCTGCTGTTGGATCGTAAACGTACACCGCTCAGCTGATTCTCAGTACTTCTCCACGTTCTTCCCACTTTTCCTAATATTTAGCCATAGCTAAGTAAATAAGAATTATATGGTGGTTAGTATTTGGTTAAACGTACAAATATCTTCACTAACAGGCTAAAAATTTCTAGGATAGTGTCAGTTTGTGAATGTAGTAACTGTTCGGAGTGGCTGCTGTTTATGATGACAAAAATGTTTGTAATGTCATCGCATATTCTGAGCAGTAAATATTGGGTTATGCAAATTGTTTCTGTACTTTGCATGTACAGGTAGATATTATTATTTATGTCTCCATATTTGTTGGTGGTGAGCGAGCAGGATCAGCTGATAGTTTGTTGTACAGGCGATCACATGCCGAAAATCAACCCAGCTGAGTTGATCAGTCAACCAGAGTATTTGACTTATTTCTCGCAAAATCACGGCTCTGGAATGCAGGTGCACTCAGCCCGCATTGCCTCACCACATCACTCCACTGCAACCTCACCATCCCGCAAAACCTCTTGCTCAATCTCACCACTTCTTACCACTTCAAGAGCCACTTCACCACGACCCACCACTGCCCGTGCTACTCCCCCACCCACCACCACCTCCAGGGCAACCTCACCACCCACCACCATCACAGGTGCCACTGCATCACTGCACGCTGTCTCTCGTGTCACGTCACCACTGCCAAGCACCTCTCGTGCCCCATCACCACCTCGCATCACCTCTCATGACCACCACTGCCCAGCACTTCCTGTGCCCCCTCAACACCGCCCAGCACCTCCCGTGCCCCCTCAAACTGCCCTGCACCTCTCGTGCCCCATCACCACCTCACATCACCCCCCGTGCCCCCTCACCATTGCCCAGCACATCCCGTGCCCCCTCACCACTGCCCAGCACATCCCACGACTCCTCACCACCACACTGTGCCCCAGGGACCTCCTCCTTGGAATCAGGGGCCAGGACTGTTCAGCGGCAAGGACAGAAGGTGCGCAAGACTGCCTTGCAGCGTGGAAGGCAAATGCAACTCTCCCCTTCACGTGCAGCCTACAGGTGGAGAGAGACGACGGCTTTTCGACCCAGGACGTTTTGATTCGATAAGACAAACTCCGGATTCAGGGGCACGACTGGACACGTACCAGAACATCCTTAGGTTCCTTCATTTCAGTGACAATAAAACCTCGGACCCAACAGACAGTTTGCGTAAGATCAGGACAGTTTTGGAAAACCTCAAAGGCAAATCCCAACACTGTTTGGGGGCTTTTCAAAAGCTCATTATCGACGAGTCACTGATGTTCTGTGGCCGTATATCGTTCAGGCAGTACATCCCATCAAAACGACATCGTTTTGGCATAAAGATCTTTGTACTGTGTGGTTGTTATAAGGGTGTTTTCCTTGATGTGATTATTTACACAGGTGCAATGACCGATATTCCACACAATGATCGTCTTGGGATTTCTGGTGCAGTTGTGAAGCAAATGATGGAAAATTATGTTAGTAGAGGGCACATCCTCTACACAGATAATTAGTACACGTCTCCTGAATTGGCATTGCACCTGCTCTCACGTGGGATTGGATGCTGTGGCACCGTATGTTTCAAAAGACGTGGAATGTCAAAGTTTAGTGACGTGCAGGAAAGAGGCACAGTTGTGTTGCAGTGTAGCATGGATCTCCTTGCCCTGCGTTGGCGAGACAAGCGTGATGTGCACATGCTATCAACTGTGCACACAGGTGCTCTCGTCGACACAGGGAAACAAAACCATGCGACAGGCGAGCGTATTCGTAAGCCAAATGCAATCACGGACTACAATCGAAACATGCGCTTGGTTTATAAAAGTGACATGCAGATTGGTAGTGTGGAGTGCATTCGTCGTTCTGTCAAGTGGTATAAGAAACTCTTTTTCCACTTGGTGGACATGTGCATGCTGAATGCACATCACTACTAGTGCCAGAAACCAGGCAAGATGATAAGTATGCGTAAGTTCATACACGACTTGGTGTAGGAACTCCTACGGGAATACGGTCCACAGTCGTCAGTGCCACGGGGGCATACAGGTGTTTTGCCAGATGCACCTGACAGGCTTGCTGCTAAAGACTGGGCTTCACAGCACTACCTTGAAAAGTTACTGCAACCACCTGAAGGCCAAAGTGTCACCAGAGGCGGCAGGAGTGCACAGGTGCGCTGCCATGACTGCGCCACCACGAAATGTGGCCACAACAGCGGAAGTTGACCACCTGGCAGTGCCACTCGTGCCAGGTTCCTCTCTGCCGCCCCTGCTTCCCCGTGTATCATTCTGTTGGAAAGTACTAACTGTGTGGACGAGTGCAGTGTATATAGTGTGCAGTTGTATAGCGCTACGAAGTAAGATATAGAAGTGAAAGATAGTGGTACTGTGTAAAGTAGATTATGTTTTGTGGGTGACTTTTGTACAAAGGCTGTGTTCCGCAGGCAATGAGTTACCCCTAATGACTTTTGACTTGCTAGGGAAGGGCAGAGATGGGTAAAAGTTCCCCTGCAATGACTTCTTTCATCGCATCATGCACTTGAGGTGAGTAATGATTCTGCTCTGTATTTAATTCTCAGATGCCAGCCCCCTTCTATTTTCTTATACAATTATCACAGTCTTTTTGCCCTAGATAGAGTGGTAATGATTTGTAGATTCTGCTTTTAATGTAAGTGAACAGGCGTAGGGTATGGAATATGTTGTTTTACAAGGCAACCGTGTGATATGCTGATTTTATCGTATTTTGACCGTGTGAAGTTAGCCCCAACAAACATTTAGCCCCTTCCACCCTACCTGCCAGCCTTGCCAATATCAAAGTTTGTTCCTGTATTGTTATCCACATCCTTTTTTCCTGTTTGTGACTCTGAACTACTAGCAATCATGGCAGAATCACGTAGAAAGTAATATAATTGTGCCTAGTAGGACGTATGATATCGAACTCAGTTACTGTGCGATAATCCTAGTTTATCTTATTTTGACCGTGTGAAGTGTTGGGGAACATACAACTGTACCCTTCTCCCTTACCCATCCAGAAAATATCACACTTTCTCACCTTCACGACAGACAGATAGCAACATACACTGCGAAAATAAAAAGGGAAAAAGGTTAGAGAAAGGTGAATGTGTTATTATGGAACAAATACGTTTATCCCCGTCTGTAAACATATTTATTTCTGTTTTCTCTCTCTGTTCACAGTAATTAGACGTATTCGTAGTCTTGAAACTGAAATGCCTAACCGGCGGAGCGACCCCGACACCACCACCCCAGAGGGAGGACATGGGGAGGAGACACAAGCCCTAGGAGGGGACCACGGACAGGTACACAGGTGCTCCGCGCCACACTGCCCTACGTCACCTGTGGCCCAGTGCCCCTCTTACCCTCAGCCACACTCCCGGGAAATGCATCAACTCTGTGCATTACCCTCTGACTGGAACACTGGAACGGTGACCACCAGACTTGGGGTGGGACTGACCCTCAAATCGTCCCAATTAGGCCCTGAGCTACAGAGTCCTCCAGACCTGCAGTGAAAAGAGAGAGAGAGAGACAATCAGCCCCCATAGACCTACTGTACCCCAGGGGAGCAGCGGCTCAGTAGAGGCAACCAGCCCTACTGTAAGAGGAGAGTCCACCGGACCTCATTACACTATCCACTGTAGGGAGCAGGCGTCTCGGCATGTCCAACAGACGACCCTCGCCTGTACTCCTGAGGAAGGTAGTGGAGTCAACGTCGAGTCCTTCGGACCTACAGGGGGAGAGACCACCGGTTGTCCCCCAGCTGCAACTTTCCCTCCGCAGCAGGAGAGTGGTAGAGTCCACACGACCTACTGCATGAGTCCCGCGGCAGAGTCCTCCGGACCTGTCGGACTGAGGGAGAGCCCTGCAGACCTCCCTCACCCACTTGCTTGAGAGGGAGCCTAGGCAGAGTCCTCCGGACCTGCCAGGTGGGAAGAGAGTCCTCCGGACCTCCTCCCTAGAGAGTCTTCCGGACCTCCTCCCTCTGCCCTGGTGTGGAGTTCCGGCGGTGCTCCTCAGGCCCGCCAAGTCAAGGGTGAGGCCACCGGTCCCCCCTCCTCCACTCGCCAGGAGGCTCCCTGCGAAGGTGCTGTCCCTGGCTCGGGCCACCTCTCCAGAGGCCAAGTGAGACGCCTCTCAGGTTCCCCCTCCTCCGGGACGGACAGAGATTGCTCCCTTGCAGACCTACAGGCGGATAGTGTGTGGAGCCGACAAGTGGAGAGCCTGGGTATCCTGTCCCTGCAGTCCAGCCCCCGACGCCCTCAGCAGCTGACAGACTTCTCCCGGGCGAGAGGCCACAGACGACCCCTGACAGCCTTCCCCTCCAGACGAGACCACAGCCCCAGGACTACAAGGGCTGCTCCCTGGGCTACCCCAGGCCCAGACCAGCCTGGTCCCTCCTCCTGGACTCCTCCCACAGCCAAAGGCAGGCGCCGAGCAGCGTGCCTCCTAGCCCTCTTCGGCCCCAGTCCCGAGGGCCTCCACACTCTGACAGTCCCCGGCAGTAGAGGGTCGCCCCACACGCTGCCCTCCAGCTGGACTCCAGACCAAGCACTACGAGGCCCGCGCTCCTACTGGAAGCGCATCCCTGACAGCCCTCCCCTTACGCAGGGCCGCTACCAGGATCTACCAGCAACGTGACCTCAGTGTGCCACAGTGTAACATTCAACACCTGTGCCCTCCCCTAGTGACAGTGTGTTACCCTTACCAGAGTGTCATGACCCCTGTGTGACAACATCCTGTCCCCCTGCCCGAGTGAAACCCAGAATCTCGGGACCCAGTATCAACTCAGTGCCCATACATAACGTAAGTGATGCTCTCCCCTGTGCTACCATGTGAACCCCTCGATATTGTTATTGTGACCCACAGATCGACTCACAAATGCCGATTCCCCATTCATGTATACTATTTGTGTTTATTAATAATGTCACGACCCCTGTGTCATTTACCTGTCCTCACACAGTGTCACTGCCTGTATGATATTCCACCTGGGAGACATAGTGTTGTATCTGTGCTCAGTGATAACGTCACGGACCCTGTCTGATATCTCTGTCTCCATATAATGTCATAACCTATGGGATATTCCACCTGAAAGACTTTGTGTTTTATGCTCTGTGATTGTAATTGTTCCACATATAGAGTTGGTCTATGTACATAGAGTGTTGAGAGCACTGTACACTATTTAACTGTAAGGTAATATATGTGTAATACTGGTTAGCCTGTGTTTGAGCCTTATCCCTTGTCTGCATGCTCTAGCCCGGTCTTGAACAAAAGAACCCAAGCACTTGCCGGTATCCTAGCCTAAGAAGTTGGACTACGAATATGCTGCATAACACTGGTGGCTAGCGGTGGTTCTAGATCCGGCAGAGAGCAACAAGGGACAAAGGGAAAGTTACAAAAATGGCTGCCAAACCACACGTCCAATTACCTAAGTTCGACCCCGATCAGTGCGACATTAACACATATGTCCATGGTCAAACCTATATTGGACATAAGTTTTGAGCATGGCAGAGAAAAAATCACAGTGATGCTCCCACACCTGGGAAAAGTGGTCTCCAGTGTTGCACAAAATTGTTCCGGAACTAACATGGGCACAATTCCAACAAATCGTGACATAATCAGTCACACCCTCACTGGGAAAGGTTGTTGCCCTCTCCCAACTAGACACCCTCACCTTTGAGGGAAACGTGGATGACACCCTCGTTCAGGCCAGGCGACTCGTGAACGCCGCCTACCCAGAGGCCGACGCCGCCACCCGGGACCAACACACCTTCAAAACTCTACTGAGGATTCTCCCTAGTGCCATCAAAGAGCACTTTGCCATCTACAATGAAACGGGGGATCTCAAGAAAGACATTTCACTAGTGAGGCACATCCTCGCCGGCCAGCCTGCCCCTCAACATGTTGGGGCGGTTAGCTGAATCCCCTCCAGGAAACCGCCCATCACCAATCACCAAACCCCGGATGCCCCCTAGGAACACTGCTTCTCCAGTCACTCCCACTCCTAGAGCAATCCCCACCAAGACAAACCCCAACCCCAGAGAAACAACTAGTTTGATCTCCATCAACCAGTGGGATTTCTCTGCATGTAGCAGCTGCTCTCCCATACAAGACATTAGGGAGCAGCTCAAAGCTGCCTGACGTAAAGCAGCCAACCAGGGGCGCCGCAAAGTCTCTGCCATCGAGGACAAGAACCTTGAGGACAACACCCCCACGATAGAATACCCCGAGCCCGAGGACAAAGAGCTTGGAAAGGAGGACACCTCCCAGCACCTGGATTTTTAGGACCGCCCCCGCACCTCCCCATGGTGGCGGGGGCCACCTCACAAGCATACCGTCCCCAATCTACGAGAAGATAAGGCAGAACGGGGTCAAAGCAAGACTTCTGGTTGATATGGGAGCAGCCAGATCATGCCTCTACCACAACTTTTACTCCCATCACTCCAAAGCCTTCGGCCCTCTCTTCCCCACCTCTGCCCATCTCGTAGACGCGGGGGATGGCCCCCTGTCCATTTGTGGGGAAACCCAGGCCCTATGTGCTGAGACCCAACAGATTCATCATCTTCAGCTCCACGTGCCGTGCATACGATGGTTACTTGGGGCTAGACCTCCTACAAAAACTCCACACTACCATCGATTATCACAAGCAGCGCCTACAGTTCAACAAGCCACCAGATGTCCCCCCACAGCCACTCTGCATGTGCACAACCACACTCCCCCTTCCCACTTACCCACGACATCATCTCCCCTCCCATACGACCCTCCACAACCCCCAGTGCCCCCCCCCTCCCACCTTCCCCGCCACGATCGCCGCCACCATCACAATTCCCCTCAGCCACGAGGCCTGGCTACTCCTGCATCGCCCCAGCAGAAACTCTGTATTGTTCTCACCCAGCCCACCAGCGGGCGCCACCACCTCCTACCTACAGTCCCCCGCCTTCCTTCCTCCCCATGCCGGAGCAGTGTGCATTGCCAACATTTTCACCACTCCCCTCACCCTCCCTAAGGGATAGTGGTCAGAGAGAGGAGGAAGCAGAGCCCTGCGCCTCTCTCCCCTCCCTTCCCTCCCACGCCCTTCCCCCCATACCTAACCACCCACAACAAACCAACAGCCTTTAACACCTCCTCCTGGACTTTCAAGACATCTTCTCGTCGGGACCAACGGACATCAGCCACACCACATACCTGTCCCACGAGATACATATGGCGGGACCGCCCATAAGTCAACCCTCACGTGTATTGGATGGAAAATTTGCTGAAGCCAGTCTAACAAATCCCACCATAATGACACCAGTGTAATGTTAGAATTTTTGAGCTCTTATGTGATGATGAGAGTTAACATATCCCACCGTAATGACAACACTGTAATGACGGATTTTTTTTTTTTCAACAAGTGTAGAGCTCTCAATTTTGACTTACTTAACAAGTCACGTCCTGACCGATTTCCAACCTACAATACCACAAAACCCCCAGCATTTTTTGGGGGAAAAAATTATTGGCTCAAACCTTCACTTTCGGTGAGAAACATCGAAAATTCATAGAGAAATTGCGATCTTGTGCTTAAAACTGTTGATACAGGTGTCATGCAACCTTATATTTTCCTTCTTTTTCAGGGTACCTGGCTAAAGAAAACGAACTATGGAAGGGTTAACTAATTCAAGCCACTTTCAATTACGTATTTATTTATGTATTTGGTACGAATTTATGTGTAGTAACAGATTATATTGGTTTTAACACATTTATATAGGCAATAGAAACATTGTTCAGTCACCAAACACATTCACATATGGCACCTTCCTTTATGACATTACCACCTCATCACTTTTGTTTGTTTCTTGCTCTAGCTTCTTTATTTCTTTGTCATTCACCTCAGGAATCACTTTCACTGTGAACTTCGTCATTGGAGAGACAGTGGGGCAACATACCTTTACTGGCCAGCTTACTGCTAACAGGTGAATTGCCCAGTGTGGGGGGAAGGGAGGGTTAGGTGGGGACAGGCAGTATCTCCACTTGACATCAGGTAGAGGAAGGTCTCCCACATATGCCTACCAAAAATCACCCATGAAATTTGAAAATTGTGCAAATTATGACCCTTGCAATTGCGCGACGTACCCATACGTCGATGGGTGTAGCTGTAACAAAACATGGCGACGTACCCATACGTCGATGGGTGTAGCTGTAACAAAACATGGCGACGTACCCATACGTCGATAGGATTCCTCGGGTTAAAGAATCAGAGATATAGAGAGTATGCTGCCACCAACCAGTGTATGCTGGGAATTTATTCCACAAGAATAAAAAAAAAAAATGATGAGGACTTCTTGGGCTTTGAGAATAAGAGAACTAGGGTAGCATGTTCTTTTAAAGGGCGTGTGAGTAATAAGATATTAGCACACCTTGCGGGCCACCCAACCTCACGATTAAGTCTCCTTAGGGGATAGTGAGACTTAAACTCAATAAAAACTTAACCTAATATTTACTAATACTAAATATACAATAAAAAGAAACAAACAAAATAATTTGATCAAAATAAAACACAGATTACTTCGCAGACTATGAATTACTAGGAACTGAAAGATAAATTTTTCTTCATACTGAGAATATCACTAGGCAGACTAAGTATATAAAGATCAATAATTTTAAAAGTATAATTCTCCACAGCTGAATAAATACGCAGGATGGTATTATCATACTAATATATAGCGTCCCTCAAAATTGGATGAATATTCAATATAATATCACACACTATAATGATCTACACCGCTGAATCAACACTCCTAAACGGCACTGACACACCAAGTTTTATCCCTTCCGGGAACATGAATCTCGCCTCTTAACCTAATATTTAAAATGATACTATCCCATGTGAACCCAGCAATCTCGTGGTCTCAAACAGACTCATCGGGCAAACTCACTTAGATATTACATCCACAGAATATTCTCTCAAGTCTGAATATACAAATTAACAGAAAGATCATACATAAATTGACACCATATTTAAAGGAACTATACAAAGGATCAATACTCAAAGGGGATGAATAATCAATGCTCTTAGGGCAAAATCCATGTGAACTTAAAATCCTATCTAACTAAATACATCACACAAAAGGATGGAATGTTCTAGTGGACCAGCCAATTCTCGTTCGGGGGAGGGGATTTCAGTGTAAGCGGGCATTAGGCAGTTAGTGCGAGCCAGGTGGCTTCACTCACTCGGTTTTGGTAACAATATGAAGGACAGCAACAATCTGTAATCGATGAAAGAAGACAGCGTTATCAACACAAAAGGGGCAGAGGGAATATCACTAACACTGATGTATGTGAGAATTTACTTCACACAAGTGCAAAAGGAAGGAGAGAATATATGGACTTCAAACACACTGACCTGTAATCAATGAAAGGAGACGGTGTTATGCCGGTCTCAGGCAAATTGCACGGTTTTTATAGGTTCAGTAGTTCTAATATTGGGAATTGGATACGAATTCGATTGATCAGTCTGAAGCCTTACTGTTTTTTACAAAAACTTCCAAGGGATATGAAAAATCTATCTACACTTGAGCCACACGGATTGACTTACGATGCTTAAAATCTTGTGACAAGTGTACGGGGTTTATAATTATCCTGAAATCTAAACGAATGTGTATTTGAACAACTTGTATCCATGTGTCGCAGATGCGGCCAAAACTGCAAATTTCGCGATTACTAATGATGATTATCGAAAATTAGAATTTAGATAAGGGTTAATAAATTTACTACTACAGAGTACGAAAAGGAGATATCATCAACACTGACTTACAAATTTCGAATTCAAAGTACAAAGATAAAGATTCGCGATTGTTAATTCTTGCTAAACTTTACAATGTTATGCACGTTGTGGGAATCGGCTGATCTCTATGCACAAAGTCAGTCGTATTTATATAGTTGCTCGACTCGGTTTTCCTATCAATAGAGTATGACTCACACTATGAATAATAACAGGGATAAAACCTGAATATGGAATTTAACAGTTTACCACTACATTGCATAGACAAAACATATTTAGGGGTTCAAGGCTACACTTACGTTACACTTACGCTAACTTATACTAACTTAAGTTATACTTAGATTACCATTAAAATTACAGCTTTACACGGATCCATCCTCTGGGGAAAAAAAAAAATTAACAACGGAAGTCAACATTCAGTTCATTCCTCTACATTTCTTATAGACATGTGTGCGGACGGGACGGACTTACCAAATCTGACTGTGAATCTCTCTATGAACTCCAAACTATCTCCTTGATCATGAGTTAATGATTCCACTGACTCCTCCTCCCATAGTGGCACCTGTCGGTCCAGAAGCAAAATCGTGTACCCCAGGGGGTCGCTTCTCTGTCACCAATGAACTCTCGAAATTCAGTAGAAGGATGTGCCCCAGCCACACTCCTGCCTGGGTGATAACGTGGTCGTCTGACCTGGACTGACTCATACTCTCGCTGCTAGGATCGTCCCAGGGGTGCTTCCCATGCATACAACTTACTATCGCATTCACGCTCCATTCATTCATTCTTATGTTTCCAGCTCTCCACCTAGTAACTGACGAGTGCCTGTAAGATCCTGAAGTCACTGTTACACCTTAGACCGTGCTGACTGTAAGTTGAGGAAGTTCTGCAGGTTTCCCTCGAATTAAAGCAACATAATATTCCCAATGAACCGGGCTGCGCCCATGACACAAACTCCGATGAACTTTAGACACAAGATTATACTCTTTGAACTCTTGAACTAACACAGTCAATAGTCAAACAGTCCAACCTGCACACATTTCCCTATCCAACACTTAACTTGATACTGGAATAACCCTTTTCAAAACACTTCAGCATTCTTCAATCAGTCTCCGGGGAGGGCGTCTTTCACGTGGCGGTAATTGTTTGTCCACTGGGTCAGGTTCAAAAGCTTCTTCCAGGGGTTCTAAGAGCCACTCTTCCCCTC
>JAGKTI010014537.1:3001-21549 GCA_018397915.1 Birgus latro | reverse complement strand
TTTAAGTCCCAAGTAATAGTGAATGAAATCATAAGTAGAACGTGGAAATTGTCAGAGAAAGAGGGGTTTAAAAATGTTTGGATTAGGAGAGATGCAAATGAAGAGGAAAGAGCTAAATTAAAGGAGTTAGTAAAGGAAGCAAAGATAAAAAACGAACAACGAACGGAGAAAGAGAAGACAGAGTTCTATTGGAGAGTTATGGACCAGAAATTGAGAAAGTGGTACCGACGGAAGGAAGGAGAGACGAGAGAATAAAAAACGATGAAAAAAGTTTGAAAGTGGCGTACACAAACATTGATGGACTAATATCGGCAAGGTTAGAAATCAATGATTTTTTGAGGGCACACGAGCCTGATGTTATATGCTTTGTAGAGACTAAATTGAAAGAAGATATTGATATTCATATGGGAGGTGGGAAATACAAATTATGGAGAAGAGACAGAAAAGAAAAAACGGGAGGAGGAGTGATGATAGCAGTGAAGGACAACATAAACATAGATACTGTGAAAATTGCAGAGGGCAGGGCCGAAGCCATAAATTTGAAACTAGAAACTGGGGAGAATGGTAAGAGAGATATGGCAGTGGTATATGTTCCCCCTAAGACGAGAGCATGGAATGACGATGAATACCAGGAGATGTTGTCAGACAGGGTTAGTTATCTACAGAAAGTGATCGAGAAAAGCAACAATATAATCCTAATGGGTGACTTTAATTGTAAAGAGGTGAACTGGGAGGAATGGGACTCGGGAGGCAGCGAAGATTCGTGGGGCACTAAATTGTTAAATATAGCAATGAATAATGTAATGACACACTGGGTTAAAGAAGAGACACGATTCAGAGGTGATGACACACCAGCAAGATTAGATTTGCTACTATCCAAAGAACCTGATGTAATTGAATCATTAAATTATCTGTGTCCTATAGGAAAAAGTGATCATGTGGTCATTGAGTTCCAGATGATAATAGGGAACGTGGTGCCAAGAGATAAGCTTTATAGGCAAGGAAGATACAACTTTGGGAAAACAAACTTTGCAGAATTGAGAAAAAATTTTGAAAATGCGGACTGGAGAAAATTCAGAGAAACAAGAGAGATACAGAGGAAGTGGGATATCTTTTTAGAACTCTACAATCTGGGTGTGGAAAAATATGTGCCAAGAGTAAGTGGGAAAGAAAACAGGAAAAAGGTGTGGTTTAATAGAAGGTGTATAATAGCGAAAAAAGAGAGGGACATGGCATGGAACAAATGGAAAAAGAGAAGTAATATCAGGAAAAAGGAAGAATATAAAAGAACTAGAAATGAATATACAAGAATACGTAGAGAGGAAGAAAGGAACTTTGAAAAAGGTATAATTGACAAATGTAAGGATGAACCCAAATTGTTTTATAGATTTGTTAATGGCAAATTGAAGCAAAGGGAAGGAATCACCAAACTGAAAGTAGAAGGAGAGGTCTACAAGGATGCAGTAATGCAAGCTGAAGTAATGAACAAATGTTTCCAGTCGGTTTTCACTAAGGAAAGGGAGTTTGTGGAAGGAGAGGGAATGATAAGAAATGTAGTGATAAAAGATATAAAAGTGGAAGTGCAGGAAGTGTATAAATTACTGGGAGCTCAAGATGTAAGGAAGGCCCCAGGACCGGTTGGAATCTCTAATTGGGTACTGAAGGAATGCAGAGAACAACTGGCGGATAAGATTCACAATTTAATTGTGTGCTCCTTGGAAGAGGGGAAAGTGCCTCGGGAATGGAAGAGGGCAAATGTGGTGCCAATCTATAAGGGAGGAAACAAGGAAGAACCCCTGAATTATAGACCAGTGTCCCTAACCAGTATGGTTGCGAAATTGTGTGAGAGAATCCTGAAAGATAGATGGATAAAATATCTGGAAGAGATGAATATTTTGACTGAAAGTCAGTTTGGATTCAGAAGTGGAATGTCATGTGTTTCCAACTTGTTGAGCTTCTACTCAAGGGCGATTGACGTGCTACAGGAGAGAGACGGTTGGGTGGATTGTGTGTACTTAGATCTGGAGAAGGCCTTCGACAAAGTATCCCACAAGACTCTATTATGGAAATTAGAGCATATAGGAGGACTTAAGGGAAGCCTCCTGGAATGGATGAGAGACTTTCTGAGTGACAGACAAATGAGGACAGTAATAAAGGACAGGACATCTGGATGGAGGGAAGTAACAAGTGGTGTCCCACAGGGCTCGGTGTTGGCACCAGTAATGTTCTTGATTTATGTAAATGATATGGTAGATGGAGTGAACAGCTACGCAAGCCTGTTTGCTGATGATGCAAAGATCTTGAGAAAGGTAGAGGTTGAAGAGGACTGTAAAATGCTACAGGAGGATCTGGATAGGATATATGATTGGAGCCGGATGTGGGAAATGAAATTCAACGCAAAAAAATGTAAAATATTGGAAATGGGTAAAAGTACCAAGAGGCCATCATTGAATTATTTGATGGGTAATGAACCAATTAGAAAAGCGAGAGAAGAGAAAGATTTGGGAGTGCTGGTCCAGGATAGTTTGTCACCTGAAAAGCACATAAATAAGATAGTGAGAGAGACATATAAACTCTTGACCAATATAAGAGTGGCATTTCATTACATGGATGAGGAGATGATGAAAAAATTGATAGTGGCCATGATCCGGCCCAGGTTAGAATATGCAGCAGTAGTGTGGTCCCCACACAAAAAGAAAGATATAACCAAGATTGAGAGAATACAAAGAACAGCAACCAAGATGGTCCCTAGTCTGGCAGATTTGCCATACAGGGAGAGGCTGGAAAGGCTGGATTTGCCCTCCTTAGAGGAAAGGAGAAAGAGGGGTGACATGATTGCAGTGTTCAGGACCATGATAGGAGTAGATAAAATTGACAGAGAAAATCTGTTTGTGTGGGATGAGAGAGCAACAAGAGGACACGGAATGAAACTAAAGAAGCCAAGCTGCTCGAAGGACATCAAGAAATTTAGTTTTCCGTATAGATGTATAGACCTGTGGAATAGCCTGGACAAAGAGATCGTCCAGTCTAAAAACTTAAATGAGTTTAAGGCAAAATTTGACTTATTGAGAAACAGAGACGGGACCCCACGAGCGTAGCTCATTTCCTGTATATCACAATTAGGTAAATACAATTAGGTAAATACACACACACACACACAGGTCGCCGACGTGGACAGACGTCCTCCTGGACTGCAGGGAAATAATCGTGGCATCAGCGGCGAAAGGAAACCAGCCTATTGTGATTATAGAAATGAGTGCGTGAGTGGTGGTTCCGTCAGACATTAGTTTAAAAAAAAAAGCGGGCCCTGGGATAAAGAGAGCAAGATACAGTGTAGAAAAGTTTCCATATGGTTGCATCATGGCGGAAAGCGACGGCGGTTTGTTTACGTCTGGCGAAAGTGAATTTGTGGGTTTCTCCGACGAAGATGCGAGAAATGGAAGTTCAAAATTGTATCAAATAAGAGTAGCAGGAGTAGAAAAAACGGCGGAGAAGAATGTCCAGGAATTGATGAAGGTATGGGTAGTAATTAGGGAGCTGCAAGAGAGGACCTTACAACAGGAGAGAGAGATCAAAGGTTTAAAGAACGATCTGGAAAAAGTTTACACACGCAGTGCAGAACAGGAAAGAGAAGTCACGGAATTAAAAACGAGCAACGAATCTGCCACAAATGAAATAGAACACCTCAAGAGGGAAAACAGGAGGTTGGAAGAAGAAAGAGACAGAATGAAAAGTAAATTAGAGGAGTATGATTCAAAATCAAGGATGCAAGATGAACATATTAAGGAAATCAAGGAGCAACAAAAGGGGTGGAAGAAAATTCAGGAGGAAGGGAATGTAAATTTGAAAGAGATTATTGAACAACAAAGCAAGGAAAAGGTGGAGAAGGAAGTGGTTAGGGTATTGAAAAGTAGAGAAGCTCTAGTCAGGGATGTAGCAGATAAGAAAAAATGTGTAATTATTTTAGGGGTAAAAGAAAAGCGTATCACGATAAGATCTGAAAGAGAAAGAGAAGAATTGAATAAAGTTAAAGAAATATTATCAGTAGTCATGGAGGGTAACAATGAAGCCCTAGAAGAGATTGAAGAAGTGTTTAGGTTAGGTAAGTATGAGGAAGGAGGGGCAAGGCCATTGAAGGTGAAGTTCAAGTCCCAGGCAATAGTAAATGAAATCATGAATAGGACATGGAAATTAGCAGACAAAGAGGGGTTCAAAAATGTCTGGTTAAGGAGAGATGCAAATGAGGAAGAAAGAGCTAAAATAAAGGAGTTAGTAAAGGAAGCTAAGGCAAAAAACGAACAAAGAACGGAGAAGGAGAAGACAGTGTTTTATTGGAGAGTTATGGACCAGAAATTGAGAAAATGGTACCGACGGAGAGGAGGAGAAAAGACGGTATAAGTAATAACGAAAAAAGTTTAAAAGTGGCGTACACTAATGTTGATGGATTAATATCGGCAATGTTAGAAATCAACGATTTCTTGAGGGTACAAGAACCTGATGTTATGTGCTTTGTAGAGACCAAGTTAAGGGAGAATATTGATATCCATATGGGAAATGGCAAATACAAATTGTGGAGAAGAGACAGAAAAGATAAAATGGGAGGAGGAGTGATGATAGCAGTGAAGAATAACCTAAATATAGATTCTGTGGAAATGGGAGAGGGTAGGGCTGAAGTGATAAACATGAAATTAGAAACTGGAGAGAACTGTAAGAGAGATATAGCAGTAGTATATGTTCCACCTAAGACAAGAGCATGGACTGATGATGAATACCAGGAGATGTTGTCAGACATGGTTAGTTACCTACAGAAAGTGATTGAGAAAAGCAGCAATATAATTCTAATGGGTGATTTTAATTGTAAAGAGGTGAACTGGGAGGAATGGGACTCAGGAGGTGGCGAAGATTCGTGGGGCACTATATTGTTAAACATTGTGATGAATAATGTAATGACGCAGTGGGTCAAAGAAGAGACAAGATTCCGAGGTGATGACACCCCAGCAAGATTAGATTTACTGCTAACCAAAGAACCTGACGTAATTGAATCCTTGAAATATATGTGTCCTATGGGAAAAAGTGATCATGTGGTCATTGAGTTCCAGATGATAATAGGGAACGTGGTGCCAAGAGATGAGCTCCATAGGCAGGGAAGATACAACTTTGGGAAAGCAAACTTTACAGAATTGAGTAAATTTTTTGAAAATGCAGATTGGAGAAAATTCAGAGAAACAAGAGAGATTCAGAGGAAGTGGGATATCTTTCTAGACCTCTATAATTCAGGAGTGGATAAATATGTCCCAAGAGTAAGTGGGAAAGAATACAGGAAAAAGGAGTGGTTTAATAGAAGGTGTATTATAGCAAAAAAAGAGAGGAACATGGCATGGAACAAATGGAGAAAGAGATGTAATAACAGAACAAAGGAAGAATATAAAAGAACTAGAAATGAATATACAAGAATTCGTAGAGAGGAAGAAAGGAACTTTGAAAAAGGTATAATCGACAAATGTAAGGATGAACCCAAACTGTTTTATAGACTTGTTAATGGCAAATTGAAGCAAAAGGAAGGAATCACCAAACTGAAAGTAGAAGGAGAGGGCTATAATGATGCGGCAATGCAAGCTGAAATAATGAACAAACGTTTCCAATCAGTTTTTACTAATGAAGGGGAGTTTGTGGAGGGGGAAGGAGTGACTAGGAGTGTAGTGATAAAAGATATAAAAGTGGAAGTACAGGAAGTGTACAAATTACTGGAAACTCAAGATGTAAGGAAAGCCCCAGGACCAGATGGAATTTCAAATTGGGTACTGAAGGAATGCAGAGACCAACTGGCAGATAAGATTCACAGTTTAATTGTGTGTTCGCTGGAAGAAGGGAAAGTGCCTCGGGAATGGAAGAGAGCAAATGTGGTACCAATTTATAAGAGAGGAAACAAGGAAGAACCCCTGAACTATAGACCAGTGTCCCTAACCAGCATGGTTGCAAAATTGTGTGAGAAGGTTCTGAAAGATAGGTGGATAAAATATCTGGAAGAGATGAATATTTTGACTGAAAGTCAGTTTGGATTTAGAAGTGGTAGGTCATGTGTTTCCAACTTGTTGAGCTTTTACTCAAGAGCGATTGATGTGCTGCAGGAGAGAGACGGTTGGGTGGATTGTGTATATTTAGATTTGGAGAAGGCCTTTGACAAGGTACCCCATAAGAGACTAATGTGGAAACTAGAGCATATAGGAGGACTGAAGGGTAACCTCCTGGAATGGATGAAAGACTTTTTGAGAGACAGACAAATGAGGACAGTAATAAAGGACAGGATGTCTGGATGGAGAGAAGTAACAAGTGGTGTCCCACAGGGCTCGGTGTTGGCGCCAGTAATGTTCCTGATTTACATAAATGATATGGTAGATGGAGTAAACAGTTATGCAAGTCTGTTTGCTGATGATGCCAAGATCTTGAGGAAGGTAGAGGTTGAGGAGGACTGTAAAATGCTGCAGGAGGATCTGGATAGGATACATGACTGGAGCCGGATGTGGGAAATGAAATTCAACGCAAAAAAATGTAAAATATTGGAAATGGGTAAAAGCACCAAGAGACCATCACTGAACTATATGATGGGTAATGAACCAATCACAAAAGCGAGAGAAGAGAAAGATTTAGGAGTGCTGTTCCAGGATAGTTTGTCACCTGAAAAACACATCAACAAGATAGTTAGAGAGACATATAAACTCTTGACCAACATAAGAGTGGCATTCCATTACATGAATGAAGAGATGATGAAAAAACTGATAGTGGCCATGATCCGCCCCAGGTTAGAATATGCGGCAGTAGTGTGGTCCCCACACAAAAAGAAAGATATAAACAAGATTGAGAGAATACAAAGAACAGCAACCAAGATGGTCCCCAGTTTGGCAGATCTGTCATATAGTGAGAGGCTAGAAAGGCTGGATTTGCCATCTTTAGAGGAAAGGAGAGATAGGGGTGACATGATTGCAGTGTTCAGGACCATGATGGGAGTAGATACAATTGATAGAGAAGATCTGTTTTTATGGGATAAGAGAGCAACAAGAGGACATGGACTGAAACTGAAGAAGCCGCGCTGCTTGAAGGACATCAAGAAACATAGTTTTCCGTATAGATGCATAGACCTGTGGAATAGACTGGACAAAGAGATCGTCCAGTCTAAAAACTTAAACGAGTTTAAAGCTAAATTTGACTTATTGAGAAACAGAGACGGGACCCCACGAGCGTAGCTCATTTCCTGTATATCACAATTAGGTAAATACAATTAGGTAAATACACACACACACCGCTCGCTGGCGCAGTGGTAGCGTTCTCGCTTGCCATCTGGTAGACGGGAGTTCGTGCCTCGCTCAGGTTGCGAAAAGTTTCACTGACGAAGTGGGTGGTTACTGTCCCCCTTGAGCAAGGGGATGGGTGTGTGCGTGTGTGAAGGTCACAGCCTTGCCCATAGATCGGACTATATGAGCTCTCAGCTCCCTTCTGGGAGGGTAAAAGCTGACGATCACTACCATCAAGTGATCCTGACCAACCCCGTGAGTTACACCCACACACCCACACACACACACACACACACACACACACACACACACACACACACACAGTCCATCCACTTAATATGTTTCACTTAATAAATTTCTGTGACGCGAAATGCCTAGAGCACAATTAGGGGGTGAAAAATTAAGTAATCGGTAGTGCTCGAATTGGTTTTGAAAATGTGAAATTGGGGTGGCAAATTGAGCCAAATCTAGTGTCGCTATGTGCAGCGCGACCTATCCTCGTTAAGTGCATAAGGAAGTGATGCGGGTCATGATGTCAAAGCGCATTGTAACTGCTTCACCCTGCCCCGGAACCCCCATCTCTTAAGCCTTTCCTGCATAGATTTTAAGGTAAGGGGCTATTGTGTGGGTTATATTTACAGTATGTATGTGTTTAATGTCCCATAGTACAGAGGCAGAATCACAGACTAGGGGCCAAAAGGGTGACTTTTGAGTTAACCACCTCCCCAATTAGAATTTTCCATATTAGGTATGTTATTTGTAAAGCATAAAATTTTTAGAGAGTGAGGTCTTCTACCATCCATATTCTCTTGTATTAAGTGAATGGACTGTACATATATACACACACACACACACACACACTTACATCATGGAAGAGTTCAGAAATGATACAGAGACAATTAGGCAAGCAAGCAGTCTGATAGATCAGGGCAGTGATATTGAGAAGATAACCCAGGTGAATGAAGCGATGCAAAGCTGCAAAAATGATGTGGAAACTACGTATGCTGAAATGGTGAAAGTAAAGAAAGACTTAGAAACAAGAGTTGAAGAAAAAAGCAGTAAAAAGGAAGTGAAAAAAATAGTCCAAAACAATCCAAAATTGGTCAAAGTTTCAGCAGATATCAACATATCTATAGTAATCACTGGTATAGATGAGGAAGAGATAAAAAACAAGATTTCAAGAGACAAAACAGAGATGGCAAAAATAATGAGCATATTCAAGGAAGTATCAGAGGAAATCTGTAATAAAGACATAGAGCAACACAAAAGCCTAGGGAAATATGAGAGAAATAAGACAAGGCCCTTGAAAGTAACCTTCCAGAGTGTAAACTCTTTGGAGGAGATACTAAAAAATGCAAACAAACTTATGGAAAAAGAGGAATTCAAAAATGTATGGATAAAAACATGCCTAACTCAAGAGGAACTGGGACTGCTAAAAGAGAAGAGGGAAGAGGCAGAAACAAAGAACAAGGGAAGATCAGAGGTAGAGAATTTACATTTTTTTACAAAGTAATTGGATTGCAGGTACAAAAGTGGCACATAACCAGAAGGGAATAAAAAGGAGGAAGGTAGTAGGGCCAAGTCATGACAAGTATGTGAACAAGATGATTAAGTTGATGTACTCAAATGTAGATGGAATGGTGTCAAAATTATTAGAGATGAATGATTATATCAAAGAAAAAGAACAACCTATACAGAAACAAAATTAACACCAAGGATATCAAACGATATCCTAAACCTAGAGTAATACAATATATGGAGAAGAGACAGGACCTTTAAAGAAGGAGAAGGAATTATAATATTAATAAGAAAAATCTACAACTCAGAGAAATAGAACTAGATATACCCTCACAAGTAGAACTGATTGCAGTAGAGATTAGTACATCTGAAGGGAAAGTAATGGTGGCAGATTTATACATGCCACCCAGATCAAACACTTATTAGGAAAGAGATGAATATGAAGACCTGGCAGAGAGTACAATTCAGAGTTTAAGAGCATTAGTACATTGAATGGAGGAAAAATCTGAAAGAATTTTGTTAACTGGAGATCTCATTACAAATATAAATTGGAATACTCTAAATATAAAAAGCCAAGAAAGCTGTTGGGACCAAAAGCTCCTAGATCTTGTGCAGAAGTTTTTCCTAACACAGCATGTAAAGGAAACTACCAGGAAAAGAGGACTTGATGTACTGGGACCATCAGTATTAGATCTTATATTTACTAGGCAAGAAAATGATATTGACAGTTTAATGTATCACCCTCCATTCAGCAAAATTGACCATGCAGTATTAAATTGAAACTTCAGGATTGCATATGACATAGTTAACAGCAATGAAAGTTACAAAAAGAGCTTGAACTACAAAAAGAGCAATTACCATGACCTAAAGAAGTACTTATTAGAAATAGATTGGGAAAAAGAGCTTAGAGGACAAGATTTAAGTGTTTTATACATAGAAAATTCTGTGAACTTTATGAAATGGGAGTCTAAAATTACATCCCACAGCACAAAGTGAAGGAGCGTTGTGGTGTTGTTGTGGACGTGATAGGAAGCGTTAGGAGAAACACATTAAGGTGGTTTGGGCATGTGGAGAGGAGGGAAAGTGAAAGACTGATAAGGAGAGTGTATGCGAGTGAGGTGGAGGGGGCGAGAGGGAGGGGAAGGTCGAGGATGAGATGGAGGGATGGAGTGGAGAGGTACATGAGAGAGAGGGGTGTGAGTTGGGAGCGGGGTAGTGAAATGGCGGGGGACAGAGCGACATGGAGGCGATTTGTTTGTGGCCACCTTGTGCGGGATTGAGGCGTCTGGCAATAGATAGATAGACAGATAGCACAAAGAAGCAGAAATGAAAATAAATAGTTTAATAAAGAATGTAAAAAATCAAAAGAAAAAGTGATTTGTTGTGGAATACAGAAGATACAGTAGTGAGAGGGCATATAACAACTAGGAACAGGTAAGAAACTATTATACAAAAATAAGGAGAGAAGCCCAAAGACAGTTTGAGGAAGACATTATAAATGAAAGTAGTGATCAACCAAAGATATTTTACAGCTACATCTGAAGCAGAACCAAAGTAAAATACAAAATACAATCCATTACGGATGAAGAGATCCTCTACACACAAGAGAAAGATACTTGTGAAGCTTTTATTAAAAATCTCCAATCAAATTTTACAAAAGAAAATAATTTTGAGAGAGATGATGTGGAACACACGTGCCCACATATATTACCAGATATACAAATATCAGAAAAAAGAAATACAGGAGGGGTTAAGTAAGTTAGACTAAGGGAAAGCAAATGGTCCTGACGAAATTTCATGTTGGGTGCTACATGAATGTGCAAAGGAGTTAAGCAGACCATTATGCTTAATATTCAAGGAATCCTTGGGTCAAGGTAAACTACCTGGTATTTGGAAGAAAGCAAACCTTGTTCCCTTATTCAAGAAGGAGAAGAGACAAAATCCACTCGACTACCGACCAGTATCACTAACCAGTGTTGTAAGGTACTGGAAAAGCTGATAAGAAAAGTTTGGGTAAACCATCTAGAAGAACACAATATGATAACAGAGAGGCAGTTTGGTTTCAGAAAGGATAATCATGTGTTACTAATCTATTAAGCTATAATGACAGAGTTGCAGAAACATTACAGAAAAGAGAAGGGTGGGTGGACAGTATTTATCTTGATTTCAAGAAAGCATTTGAGAGAGTACCGCACTAAAGTCTTTTATGGAAACTGTACCATCAAGGAGGAATCCGAGGAAGACTGTACTGTTGGATGCAAGATTTTCTCACATAAAGAGAAATGAAAACAGCATTAAGGGGAAATTACTCATCATGGAGGGAAGTGACTAGCAGAGCTCCAAAGGGCTCAGTGCTGGCACCAGTTACGTTTTTAGTGTATATAAATGACATAGACAGTAACATTGGAAATGAAAGCTATCTAAATATGTTTGCTGATGATTCAAAAATACAAAGGAGAATTACTAACACAGATTCTTGTAGAGAGCTACAAGAAGAATTAAATAAAGTTCATGAATGGAGTAATAAATGGCAAATGGAATTCAATGTAGACAAGTGTCATGTGATTAAGTTTGGTAAAAGTGGAGAAAGACCAGATTGGGATTATAATGTAGGAAGTAAAATCCTACACATATCAGAAAGGGAAAAGGACGTAGGTGTGATTATCAATAACAGACTATCTCGGGCTGACCACATCAGTCAGAAGGTACATAATATGTATACACTGCTTGCTAATATGAGAATAACATTCACATATATAAATGAAGACCTGCTGAGAAAAATAATAACATCATTCATCAGACCAACCCTGGAGTATGCATCAGTAGTCTGGAATCCTCATCTCAAGAAACACATAGGTAAGATTGAAAAAGTTCAAAAGGCCACTGTAAGATGGCTACCAAGCTTATGGGATCTAAGGTACGAAGAAGGACTAGAAAATCTGAATCTGCCAACACTACAGGACAGAAGGAAAAGAGGAGATATGATTATGCTATATAAATGCACATCAGAGAAGGAGAAAATAGATATAAATGAATATGTAACCTATGGGGAAACATCAGCAAGAGGACACTGCCAAAAAATTAATAAAAAGAGAGGTGATAAAGACGTAAGGAAATTTAGTTTTTCAAATAGGGCAGTTGATCAGTTGAATGCGCCACCAAATGAAATTGTGTGTGCCAAAACAATGCATAAATTTAAAGATATGTATGATAAAAATGGTGTAATACACGGGACAGTACGAGCTTGTCTCATTTCTGTAAAGATACAGTTAGGTAAGAACAATTAGAGAAGGTAAGAACACACACACACAAGGAGTACAAGCAGGTAAGAAATGAATATGTAAGGGTACGGAGAGAAGAGGAAAGGAAATACGAAAAAGATATCGTATCTAACTGTAAAAAAGAGCCGAAACTATTTTATAGGTTTGTAAATGGCAAAATGAAAGTTAAGGACAGTATAATATGACTGAGGGATGGAGATGAAACATATGAAAGAGAGGAAGACTTGTGTGAAATAATGAACAACAAAGCTTGCAGTCAGTTTATGTATTGGAAGACGAATTTAAGGAGCCTGAAATGGAACCCAGGCTGACGGGAATGGCTGAAATTACAGTTGACATGAAAGAGGTGCTACAGCTGATGAAGGATTTGGATGTGAGAAAAGCAGTGGGACCAGATGGTGTGGCTGGATGGATCCTGAAGGAATGTGCCAACCAGTTAGTGTAGCCAGTTTATGTCATCAAGACCTCGCTTGAAAATGGACAGTTACCTAAAGATTGGAAAAGAGCAAGTATCATGCCAATCTTTAAGGGAGGAGATAGGGAAGATCCACTTAATTATAGACCTGTGTCACTTACTAGTATTGTTTGTAAAATCTCTGAGAAAATTATTAGAAAAAGATGGATAAAGTATTTAGAAGAAAATGAAGTGATAACACCAAGACAGTTTGGCTTTTGGGAAGGAAGATCATGTGTTACTAACCTATTAAGTTTCTGCAGTAGGGTAATAGATGTCGTACAGGAGAGAGAGGGATGGGCGGACTGTGTCTATCTGGATCTTAAGAAAGCACTTGACAGGGTGCTCTATAGGAGACTATTGTGGAAGTTGAGGACCTTTGGAGGGGTGCATGGGAAACTATTAAAGTGGATGGGAAATTATTTGCTAGGAAGGCAGATGAGAACAGCAATAAGAGACAAGGTTTCACAATGGAGAAATGTGACTAGTGGAGTACCCCAGGGCTCTGTCCTGGCCCCAATAATGTTTCTGATATATGTAAATGATTTGCCAGAGGGTTTGAATAGTTACATGAGTATGTTTGCAGATGATGCTAAAATTATGAAACGTATTAAATGTATTGATAGTTGTAAAGAATTGCAAGAGGACTTGGACAAACTACACAGCTGGAGCCAGACTTGGAAATGGACTTTAATGCCATGAAGTGTCATGTATTAGAAATGGGAATAAGTGAAAGAAGACCACACTGGACATATAAGATGGGCATTGAGATAATTAGTAAAAGAAAGGATGAGAAAGACTTGGGGGTGATTATTCGGGATGACTTGTCACCAGAAAAGCATATAAACATAATCATTGAGGGAACTTATAGATTACTGGCCAACTGAGAGTGACTTTTAATTGTATGGATAAGGAAATGTTGAGGGAGTTGATAGTGACCATGATAAGACCCAGACTAGAGTATGCGGCTGTGGTATGATCACCTCATTTGAAGAAGCATATTGATAAACTAGAGAGGGTCCAACGGATGGCAACGAAGATGATACCACGTTTAAGGGAATTAACCTACAAGGAGAGATTGGAAAAACTGAAGTTAACAACACTGCGCGAGAGAAGGGAAAGAGGTGACTTGATCACGATATTTAGAAAGGTAAGAGAATTGGAAAGGGTGGATAGAGAGGATCATTTTGTGTTGAATGATGGAAGAACAAGAGGTCATGGCTTCAAGTTGAGGAAAAGTAGATGTCTTAATGATCTCAAAAGGTTCAGTTTCCCGAACAGAAGCATAAGTATTTGGAATGACTCAGACAAAGAGGTGGTGCAGGCGAAAAACATTCATGTATTTAAAACTAGATTAGATGAAAGTAGATATGGAGACAGGACAACTCGAGCTTAGCTCAATTCCTGTATACTACAAATAGGTAAATACAAATGGGTAAATACACACACACACACAAGGCAATCTTTTATAAAAAATAAAAAAAAGAATATAGTAAGAGGTCATCATTATGATAAGTTGCCACTAGTTTGAGAAACTTTTCAGTGGATGGCTTGGTAAAAAAAAAATTAAATTATGGAAATAGAAGATTCCTGTACTTGTCACCAGTCTGTCCTTTGAGTCCATCTGTACAGTACTTGTGTCTACAGAATGCCTATAAACCTTTTGCAGTATTTAACTGTAGGAGTAATGCAAACTGAATAAAGATATACCATATAATTTGCCATATTAGCTGTTCATCACTTTGGTGGTGTGGTGTACTGTAGGTTGTACTAGTGTCTAGTGAAGTAGACTTAGCAGCTTTGTTCGAATAGCTGAGAAATGTGAGTTAGTATATCATTATGTCTCAGTGAGGTCAGCAGACCAGGTTAGGCATTCATAAAATTGTCTGATGGTCACATATGGTATTGTTCTACAAAGAAAGGAATATGGTGTAGGATGTTTTATCAGCAAGTATGTCTCTTGGTAGTAGCATTCATTCATTGTTCATTCATTATCCAATCCTGTGTCGCCCCACAGAAGAGCGTAGGAGCCCAGGGCTAGGCAAGTTGGTCCTGACATTTAAGATGAGAGTGACCAGCCTCACTCATCCCTGAATGGCATTACGTGAGCAATAAACCCCACCCCTTGGATATAAACCTTCACCAGCTCAATCCGATTGGAGTGCCGTAATTACCCACTAAACCACCAGGTGCCAAAATTTGGTTATATGGTTAACAACCAGTGTAGTAAATGGTTTCCTGGTGTACAGGAAACCATTTGGCTTGTCACTCAGTGTAGAGTCACCCACAGGCAGAAGGACAAGGAAAGAATGAAGGCAAGAAAGACAAAAGAGGGAGTGTAAAGTCACCCGTAGGCAGAAGGACAAGGAAAGAATGGAGGAAAGAAAGACAGAAGAGGATTGAAGGAAAGAAGGATGGAGGAGAGGAAAGGGCAGACACCCGAGAGCAGTACTACATAGAGTGAGTGGATGGTGAGCGCCCCCACCTAGTAGTATTAATTTATGAATGTCAAACCTAAACATGGAATAAGAGATACAATAAGGAACATACCCAAATATGCACAGTACTGTACTTTAACTTCAGTTTTTTGTAATTGTAAAGATTATGAAGATATAGAACAGGCAGTTAGCAGCACAAAGAAACAGTTGTTACTTATTTACATTTTTAGTAGATTTTAGCTCAAAAATAGGTAAGTTGAAGAGTTAGGCAAGACTACAGTTAAGGGCAATTTGGAATCAGTGCCTGGAATGCTAAAGATGAAATGCTTGTAGAATTTGTTTTAAGTCAGTCATGGGGTGTTGAACACCCCCCAGATGAAAGTAGGAAGTAGATTTGGACTGGATTATGAAACAAAGACGAAGTAGATATCTCTCTTGCTCTGAGGAATGTTAGCTACATTGGGGAATGTTAAATGCCCTGAACAGAGCACCATGTTCCTCTTCATATGAGTTGAGGATTGTGGGATACCATTATATGAACTCACATTATTGTGTAATCATACAATGTAGCTAATTATATTTTGCCCTCATATACCCACACACTTATAAAATTTCACAGTGTAATAAATGTCTTAGAATAATATGCCCTAACCACCTTAGAAAATATGAATGTTTAAACAGAAACAGAGACTCTTCTTTTATGTATTATCCCTTGATATATTATGAAAAGAGAAATCAGTTAATTTTTGACAAAGTGGCACCTCACATGGAGAGTATGATAATCTTTCTCATTATTTAAGACAGGCTGTTTTTCAAACATAAAGCTATGTGGTGTTTGTAACATTTTAGAATTCTCTATTTGTGGATTAGAGATACTTCACAGTACAGTGCATTATTGTAAAGTAAAATTTTGTTGGGATGTACATTTCACCAACACAGATCCACAGTGCTTGATATTTCAAATCCTGCATTATATTTTTTCTGGAATCAAGGTGATATATTACTTTTACTTGTTTCCAGAAAAGTTTGATATGAAGGGTTAAAGCTGTGTAAGACTGCATTTAGATGCAGAATACTTAGGACAGCTGGATATCCTTGATAAGCCTTTTAATTGAGCTCGATATATTCCTGCTAAATGTTACATTATATGTTTGGGAATCCCATAAACATAACTTAGTCTTTGCCAAATTCATTCCAATCCCATAAAAATTATGTAGTCTTTGCCAGATTCATTCCTGTGCATCTTCATACCTCTTGACTGAATTGTGCAATTCAGTATGTGTCTTGTTAGTATCTGTGGTATGTAAATTTCACATATTAGTAGTTATATCACTTCTTTGTACTTGACCTACAACTGTACGTTGCATCAAGGTTAATGTAAAATACATTGAATAATACTGTACATCGAATCATTCAAGGGCATACATATACCCCCTCCCTCCCTTCCCTTGTTCCCATCCCACCACTCCAGTGACCTGAGAACCTAGCATCTAATGAACCACTTTTGCAGGAATGAGCCCGATCTGGAATTTGAGGGGTTGTTGAAGCGAAATTCCACATGCGTTGAGTTCTTTCAAGGGACAATGTTTAACTCGGTAGACTTAGAACGTGTCAAGGTACTGAACACTTTGGTATAGCCTGTTAGTCTTGCATTTAATTAATTAATATTTGTCATTATCACCCTTATTAATTTCAATTTGTTTTGTTTGTTAATTCCACCAAGCTGTTTCATACTTGGCAAAACTTTTATTTGAATTTCTGTTTTTTTTTTTACATAATCTTATGTCACTCCTTCGTGCATATCTCCATTACTACTGTATTGCTTAGATCAGTTTAGATTTACTAATACCATTTTGGGAGATTTATAGTAATAAACACTGGACATTGTTTGATATTCATAACACATTTAGTTTTGGTTTCTACAGTCACATCATCCTGCCATCATCAGCATCAGGTTCATGTATCATGGCAGATTTTAGTTTGTTTAACTGCTTTTTTACATTTTTAATTAATTTCTTCACTTTTTACAAAAGTCAGTGCCACAGGATTGCGCTTTAGCTACATACTGTTTCTATCAGTGCTTCTACTCCACTATACTGAGCAGCTAATTTTACTGATTATTTTAACAGTAGGACCCCCACCCCCACCCCTTTTTTTTTCTGTAAATGACAAAGCTGTAATTAACAGTGTGCAGGGCCTGCAAGAAGCATTCCCAAATGAATCTGATCATCAAGAAAAACAGTTTATCAAAATGTTAATACAGCAATAAGATGTAATTAAGAGAACAGTATATTTGCCCCCAACAAAAGAGAGTAGCACATTCAGAACCCCATCTATAGAAAAGAGGAAACTCAAGTAAATGTAGCACAGGATGTTATTTTTAGGCTCAGAATTGCAGGATATTCTCATTTTGACCTTCTCTTACAAAGTTAGTCATATTGTAGCAAAGTGCAGTATTAAAAAAGCAATACTAATTCACATAAAACTTTTAACCCAAGTTAAGTTAGGTGGGTTTAAAAATTCACAGATTTATTGGAGCTTAAGAGTGTGATGTAGCTCATAGATTGTGGATCCCCAAATATGCAGATGGCTTGTATGCCAAGCTTGGCAATACAGTAGTGGGTATCTCCTGTTTTATAATTTTTGTTGTTCAGTGCCCCCTCTGTTTCTGTTTTTCTTGAGGCCCACATGATGTTCAGATTTTAATTTTACTACTTCTGATTCTACCTCTGCCGAGTTTACAGAACAGTTTTTCCAACTTTTTTTTTTTTTTCTTACAAACACACACCTGACTTGAAAGTTGCATGGGTTGATGAGCAGCTCACCTACCCCTGATTGAACGGAGCAGACGGTAGCTTTGAACCCAATCTATTACTACTTCGTTCCTTATAGCTGGCCTGAAATTTGATTGTGGATCCAGTCTGCACCTCTTGGTTTGCTCTGATTTCCTTAGTTTTTTTTTTTTTCCCACTCTTCTTACTCTGATTTCCTTGAATGATTGCTGTACATCTCCCACCTTTTCCTTTTCTTACCACCCCTTCACAGCATTTTCTTGCTGCATTTGAATGAGAGAGAAACTATAAGAGAAGGTGTGTTTAGGGAAGGTAGACTGTTTTAGACTCTTCATGTTTTGTTTCACTTTTTCAAACATCTTTCTCCCTATGCTGTTTTATCTTATGTGAATGGACTTTCTCATTTTTCCTTATGAATGATCTGCCTGCCACTACATAAAACCTGACCTGCACACTTGAGCTAAACTGCATTTGCCAGAAAAAAAAAAAAAAAACTCAGCTATTTTACTTTCAGATACATAAAGTGTTTCTTTCACTGTGGCTGATTCATGTACTTTTATTTGCTATATGAATGTCAAGCTTCAAGTCCAAACAGATTTTGATTTTTTATCTCATGTGAGCTTTTCTGCCTATTAGCTCTCTCTTTAAATCCACCTTTGTCTCCACTGCAAGAGTCTTGGAAAAACACTCCACCTTGCTTAAACCTCCATCTATTATGGCTTGTAACCCAGAAAATCTAGTCTCTCTCTCTCTCTCTCTCTCTCTCTCTCTCTCCC
>JAGKTI010014536.1:0-21549 GCA_018397915.1 Birgus latro | reverse complement strand
AGAATTTTTGGACTGTATATAAAATAAGAAGATTCCACCGCTTTACCAGTGTAGGGATAGAATTTTTAGACTCTGTATGTAAGATTGAAAATTAACAACCCCACCACTTTAGCCGCCAGTGTCGTGATACAAAATTTAGAAAAGAGTTAAGTAACGAATATTAAGAGATTACCATCACTATGAATCAGAGTTACAAGAATAGGCTGCCACCACCCAGCGAATGACGGGAAAGAATTATTAACTCGACTAAAGTAAGATGAAGAGCACTGGAGCCTTGCGAATAAGTGACTAGTTTCGTTTCGTTTCGTTTTTGAAGGCTCCAGCATGCTTGCATGCATCGGCCTTGGTCACCTAATGGCGGCTCTCCACGCTGCTCGATCCCTGGCAGCCTCCCTGTTCAGTCCCTTAACCCTTAAGTCACACTTAATGACCTCGTCCCATGTCTTTCTCGGTCTACCCCTCCCAGCCCCTCCCCCAATATTAACACCTCTCACCCTCTGTACCCAATTATCATCCCCCATCCTCTCCACATGTCCAAACCACCTCAGCCTACATCTCCTCATTACAGCACCAATACATTCCAGTCCCATCCTACCTCTCAACTCTTCCATCATAAACCCAGCCCCCCCAGGCCTTGCACGCAGGGACGCACTGCACATCCACCTAATCATTGTCATTTCTGTACGTTTAAACCTGTGAATATCCTCTTCCTTTACTGCCTAGGTCTCACTACCAAACAGCATCACACTCCTAACACATGCTGCATACAACGACCCCTTAGCACGTAAGGAGAGTCCTCTCAATGTCAGGAGAGGCAACAGCTCCCTGAACTTCTTCCAACCACTTCTCACCCTAGCAATGGCGCTAACTCCAGCCCCACCTCTGGCACATAACATGTCTCCCAAATAACGAAACTCCTCCACACACACTCAAGAGACTCACCTGCAAGTTCAACCCTCTCACGCCTAACAATCTCCACCTGCTCTCCCCGACACGCCGCACACATGAAATCAGCATCATCTCGCAGTCTACCTCTAATACCACTACATCTCTTGTGCACCCACTTATCACAAACACTACACAAGATGGAATTGCTTCCCACACCCTTGTGGCAAACTGCTCATGGCCACTCTCCCTCTTTTCTGATTGTACCACCACCAACCCTAGATATCATCACTTTTGTTTTATCTGCATTCACCCTCAAGCCCTTGTGCCCCATACCATCTCTCCACTTCTTAAATCTTTCCTCCGCCTCCTTTTCATTCTCCGCAATCAACACCAAATCATCAGCATACAACATCTCCCATGGGAGTCCATCTCTGAAGTCACGTGAGAGGGCTTCAAGCACCATGATAAACAACAAGGAACTCAAAACTGACCCCTGATGCACACCAACATTCACGGAAAACTCATCACTCAAAGCTCCATTCACTCTTACCTGGGTGCGAGCACCCATGTACATGGCCATCACCACCCTAACCAGCCACTCTTCCAACCCTAGCTTTCTCATTGCCCACTTCACCACCTCTCTAGGGACTCTGTCAAAGGCCTTTTTCAAATCAACAAAAACAAAATACAATTCCCTTTTCTTTCCAATATATTTTTCCTGATGCTGTCGAACAATGAATATGGCATCAATGGTCCCCCTGCCTGGCATAAACCCAAACTGCATCTCATCTATATTCACTCTTTTTCTAATCATGCCTTCTAGAACTGTCTCCATTACTTTCATTATCTGATCTAAAAGCTTTATACCTCTGTAATTTCCCCTTTCCAGGGCATCACCCTTTCCCTTGTACACATTTACAATTACACTCCTCAGCCAATCATCTGGGACAACACGCTCATATATAATCCATAATCCTATTTATCAGGTCAGTGACTAACCTCACCCCAGTATCTCCTGAGGCCTTCAACATTTCGGCAGTCAACCCAGACACACCTGCTGCCTTCCCCACCTGCATCCTGCCTATTGCCTCACTCACAGTAGCAGCGTCAATCAAAGGCCAAGGGCCAAACACTGGATCAGCGTGCTCCAAACCTTCTCTATCCCAATCAAACTCCTCATTCAACAATCGGCTATAATGCCCTCTCCATGCATCTTTAATATCCTCACTGCTCACCACCACCCTTCCATCATCATTCTTCACACACTGCTCACCTACAATGTCCCGATTATCCCTCTTCACCTGATTTGCGACCCTAAAAATCATATTTTTCCTTTCTCCATGATTTAGATTATCAAGTAAAAGTCTCTGTGACTCAGACTTCGCCCTGTATATCTCTCTTCTAGCCCTGCACTTGGCAGCCAAGTACTCCTCCCTGTTACCACCATTCTTCCATTCCTGGAAAAGCCTTCTTTTTTCCTTAACTGCAGCTTCTACACCCTCATCCCACCACCAAGTTACTTTATGTCTTGGTGGGCCTCTTGTCCAACCGCATATTGTATCAGTAACTCTCAAGAGGTTGTTCTTAAGGGCTCTATACTGTTCATTAACGCCTCTATCTACGGCTTCCTGGGTGGTGGCAGCATACCAAATTAATTATACTTCTACCTGTTGGTAATTTTTCCTAGTGGTAATCAATTAACGAGGCCTTCTTAATAATTCTAGGATTTCTATCTCGGTAGTGATCAGTAATCAGTAAACATCAAATATATTCATATAGTCAAAGGGCGCCCGTACACTGGTGGCTTATGCAGTGTGATATTTCTAAATTTTATATTGTGCTAAAATTTTTGGCACGACACTGGTGGTCAAACCGGTGGGATTTTCATTCTGAGGGCAACGCTAAAAATTTCTCCCTTACACTGCTACTCTTGTTTGATTCAATTTGGTACTTCCATTTTTCGCATCTTCGTCGGAGAAGCCCACAAATTCCCTTTCACCAGATGTAAACAAACCGCCGTCGTTTTCCGCCATGATAAAACCATATTATGAAAGCGTGAATTTTATAGATAGTAACATACCTTGCGGGCCACTCGATCTCGCAATCAACTTCCCAGAGGAATTTAGACCAAACACATAAGAAAAATTTAATTAACTATATTACTATCCTTAATATACATAAAATAAAGTTAACCTTCGAACACGAAAAGTAACTAGAACATAGAAATACTTCAGACTCTGATTCCACCAGATTAACTGAGAGAATTAATGCTCTCTTTTCCACAGATTATAAATTAAACTGACTCACATATCACGATACAAAACTAATTATTCGAGAGAATACCACCACTGAAGTACCTTGGGCATTACATTCAACAAGATGTTGATAATACTGCACACAGATGAATTACTCGCCCGATACATAAAATACATACAATAAGAATACACACAACTCGACCTCTTAACCCAACACGAGGTACACAAGAAAAAAAAGAATATTACAAACTCATGCATAACTTGCATAAACCACGGTCTCAAAAAAGGACTCGTAGTATTTTCCCAGACTTACAGCTTGTCACTGAGGATTACTCTAGATTTAGTATATTCACCCCTATTTTCCATGGGGTTATACAATATAACATATCTATGTATATGATCGGTGGCACAAGAATGATTCAGTTTATAATATCACAGCGCTTGTAATACCCTGTATGTTAGGGAAAACCAACACTACAAACACACTCGCTTTTAACTAGAATATTTCACTTTAGGAGAAAAAGGCTTTACTAAGTGGACCATACAACTACATAATCGACAACTATGCATAAGAAATGAAACTAAGTGGAACTGTGTAAGGGCTTTGGCAATTAGGACTGTGAGTCTTTCGTAGACGGCAACCCGACCTCATGACGCCACCAATCCTGTGGACATCTGTCTGATATAAGGCACCAGCTCGAAGTCATATAAAAGTATTGGGGAATATTATCAGACAACTTACTTTATATATATAGATAGAATAAAAACAAATTATCAAGACGTATGGGGGGAAATACAATGAATTTACTCTAGACCATACCTGTGGACATCCGTCTGATATGAGGCACCAGCTCGAAGTGAAGGCCCACGGCAAGGACGCTCCATGAATCACGTGATGTTCTCACAAGCGGTTCTGGCTTCGACTCATTACTCTACAGTTAACTTATTATACAATCATCAAGGAACTTACAACAAGGAATTTTCTCTCTCCTCTACTTAGACAAAATGACTTATGATGATTTAAATTTTTGTGGTAGTAACATGGGTCTAACAGTTTAAACGATGCCCAAACTCTCGCATTCACATACTGTAATTAATTCCAGGCGTTGCCTTTGTCTGGCCTACGTGATCTAGCGACAGTGAAAAATAAATTAATTTCGCTGCTGTCAATTACTATAACCAATAATCAGACTTTACCTAAGCACATAGACATTATTATTTAGTACAACAAGATGATAAACACAAACCCAACTACAAAATTCTGAATTCTAAGTGCAAATACAACATCACGAATTTTAATCTCGAATCAACTCTCTTCGCCTCTTTATCAAAAACAGACATGAATTTGCGCGTCCAACCCGCTCCACACGGTCTTACATGTTAATAATATTACTCTCCTGCTACACTTTAACTAAGATCAAGCCCAAAAAATGAATTTCAAGGTCCACTTCCCATACATTGCATCAATTTAAACAGGGTCCAGAACTACACTTACACCATACATAAACTAACATAAATTATGCTTATATTACACTTGCGTTATACTTATACTAACTTATATTACACTTATATTAACTTATATTATACTTATATTACACTTATATTAACTTATGTTATACTTATATTACACTTATATTATATACAGTGCTTCCTTCAATTTTGCGAGAATATGGTCGACAAAAAACCTCGCAAAATTGAAATTCGCAAAGTTGAAACAATTAAATATATGCAATAAAGGTAGATTGGTCGACATCACCCCAAGGTAAGCACTTTTTTCCACTCTTTCTCTCGACTCAACCTCTTAATTTTATGATGATAAATGAAACAAACATGGACTGATGTATTGTACAGTAATATTATTATGAAAACATCATAGGTAAGAAACATAAAAAAGAAAAAAATGCATATTTACACTGATGTGAAGACTGGCATGGTGTACGGGACTGGTGGCAGGGCAAGGCGTGGGTGCGACTACTGTGGTGTAAACAAACGTGGCGGGGTGGCAGAACACCGAACTAGGAGGCACAGTACGCCCAGCGAACCACGACGTCACTACTCTGTGTGGCAAAGTAGTGCGGGAAGACGATTTTCCCACCACTCGACCTCGCAAAGTGTGTGATCGCTCGCAAAGTTCATAAATGTTAAAAAATAAATGACTTGGAACTACCTCGCAAAATTGGTGATTCGCAAAGTTAAAGTTCGCAAAGTTGAAGGATGTACTGTACAAAATTACAGCACTACAGCAGGAGTAGAAAAAACGGCGGAGAGGAATGTCCAGGAATTGAAGAAGGTATGGGTAGTAATTAGGGAGCTGCAGGAGAGGACCTTACAACAGGAGAGAGAGATAAATGTTTTACAGAACAAGCTGGAAAAAGTTTACACACGCAGTGCGGAACAAGAAAGAGAAGTTACGGAATTAAAAGTGAGTAATGAATCTGCCACAAATGAAATAGAACAGCTCAAGAGGGAAAACAAGAGGTTGGAAGAAGAAAGAGACAGAATGAAAATTAAATTAGATGAGTATGATTCAAAATCAAGGATGCAAGATGAACATATTAAGGAAATCAAGGAGCAACAAAAGGGGTGGAAGAAAATTCAGGAGGAAGGGAATGTCAATTTGAAAGAGATTATAGAACAACAAAGCAAGGAAAAGGTGGAGAAGGAAGTGGTTAGGGTACTGAAAAGTAGAGAATCTTTAGTCAGGGATGTAGCAGACAAGAAAAAATGTGTAATTATTTTAGGGGTAAAAGAAAAGCGTATCACGATAAGATCTGAAAGAGAAAGAGAAGAATTGAGTAAAGTTAAAGAAATAATATCAGTAGTCATGGAGGGTAACAATGAAGCCCAAGAAGAGATTGAAGAAGTGTTTAGGTTAGGTAAGTATGAGGAAGGAGGGGCGAGGCCATTGAAGGTGAAGTTTAAGTCCCAGGTAGTAGTAAATGAAATCATGAATAGGACGTGGAAATTTGGCAGACAAAGAGGGGTTCGAAAATGTCTGGTTAAGGAGAGATGCAAATGAGGAAGAAAGAGCTAAAATAAAGGAGTTAGTAAAGGAAGCTAAGGCAAAAAACGAACAGAAAACGCAGAAGGAGAAGACAGTGTTTTATTGGAGAGTTATGGACCAGAAATTGAGGAATTGATGAGATGGAGTGGAGAGGTACATAAGAGAGGGGTGTGTGAGTTGGGAGCGGGGTAGTGAAATGGCGGGGGACAGAGCGACATGGAGGCAATTTGTCTGTGGCCACCCTGTGCGGGATTGAGGCGTCTGGCAATAGATAGATAGACAGAAGTTTGAATTTGGCGCGCGGCACCAAACGGCCTTGTTTACATTCACATTCCCACTGTCTCCTTCTCCCGCCACTCCGACAGTTGTCTCTTAACTGCCGTGAGTTCTTGTTTAAATAATCATAATTCACTGTGCTAAGGATTAAGTGTAGCTCGGCACTGGATTACTGTACATGCTTCAAGAGCATTTCACCACTGTCAGAGCTTTAGAGGTGGGGTAAACAGCCACCACGGATATGTAATTACACTCAGCTGCCAAATATTTTCCATAATCACATGTGCCATGTGCAGTTTGCCACAAAGGTGTGGGAAGTTATTCCATCTCATGTAGTGTTTGTGATAAATGGGTGCACAAGAGGTGTAGTGGTATTAGAGGTAGACTGCGAGATAAAGCTGATTTTATGTGTACGGTGTGTTGGGGAGAGCAGGTGGAGATTGTTAGGTGTGAAAGGATTGAACTTGCTGGTGAGTCTCTTGAGTGTGTGTAAGAGTTTTGCTATTTGGGAGACATGTTATGTGCCAGAGGTGGGGCTGGAGCTAGCTCGGTTGCTAGGGTGAGAAGTGGTTGGAAGAAGTTCAGGGAGCTGTTGCCTCTCCTGACATTGGGAGGACTCTCCTTACATGCTAAGGGGTCTTTGTATGCACTGTGTGTTAGGAGTGTGATGCTGTATGGTAGTGGAACCTGGGCAGTAAAGGATGAGGATATTCGCAGGTTTAAACGTACAGAAACGACAGTGATTAGGTGGATGTGCAGTGCGTCCCTGCGTGCAAGGCCTGGGGGGGCTGGGTTTACGATGGAAGAGTTGAGAGGTAGGATGGGACAGTATTGGTGTTGTGATGAGGAGAGGTAGGCTGAGGTGGTTTGGACATGTGGAGAGGATGGGGGATGATAATTGGGTGCAGAGGGTGAGAAGTGTTAATATTGGGGGAGGGGTTGGGAGGGGTAGACCGAGAAAGACATGGGACGAGGTCATTAAGTGTGACCTCAGGGTTAAGGGATTGAACAGGGAGGGTGCCAAAGATCAAGCAGCATGGAGAGCCACTAGTAGGTGACCAAGGCCGACGCATGCAAGCATGTTGGAGCCTTCAAAAACGAAACAAAACAAACTTCTAAAGACTCATTCTCTGGTTACATTTTATTTACTTCATGCTTTGTGTCCCATATCTGAGTGCACAGGCTGTGAAAGAGGTGATTTTCTCAGTGATTATCATGTCTCTTACATATGTTTACTATCTAGTCAGCTAGTGAACATTTTTGCCCTACTCACCTCTAAATCATAATTTTTCTGGTTACGTTTTATTTACTTCATGCTTTGTGTCCCATATTTTAGTGCAGAGGCTGTGAATGAGGTGATCTCAGTGATTACCATGTCTATTACATACGTTCACTGTCTAGTCAACTGATGAACATTTTTGCCCTACTCACCTATAAATCATAATTTTTCTGGTTACATTTTATTTACATCATGCTTTGTGTCCCATATTTGAGTGCACAGGCTGTGAAAGAGGTGATTTTCTCTGTGATTACCATGTCTCTTACATACGTTCACTCTCTATTTAACTGCTGAACATTTTTGCCCTACTCACCTCAAAATCATAATTTTCTGGTAACAGTTTATTTATTTCATGCTTCAGATCCCATATTTTAGTGCATAAGATGTGAGGAAGGGTGATTTTCTTAGTGATTGCCATGTCCGATACTTGCTTACACTATGCTGTTAACTTGTGAACACCTCTGCCTTACTTTCCTCAAAGTCATCATTTTTTGGTTAAAATTCAATTAATTCATGCTTTGTGTCCATTATTTATGTGAATGGGGTCTTAAATAAGTGCTATGCATGTCCGGTAGGGAGGTAGGTAGGTGGTTTTCTGATTTATGTTAGGTTATGTTAGGGTCAGGAATGACTGGTGCTGGAGCTTCAGGGCCACTATCCGGACAAGACCACTTTCTGGTCATGCCTTTGGCTGTATTGCAACGGATAGTGGGAAAATTACTGTATATACTGTATATATATTTATATAGAGTTGAGAGGTAGGATGGGACTGGAGTGTATTGGTGTTGTGATGAGGAGAGGTAGGCTGAGGTGGTTTGGACATGAGAGGATGGGGGATGATAATTGGGTACAGAGGGTGAGAAGTGTTAATATTGGGGGAGGGGTTGGGAGGGGTAGACCGAGAAAGACATGGGACGAGGTCATTAAATGTGGCTTAAGGGTTAAGGGACTGAATAGGGAGGCTGCCAGAGATCGAGCAGCATGGAGAGCCGCCATTAGGTGACCAAGGCCGACACATGCAAGCATGTTGGAGCCTTCAAAAACGAAACGAAACGAAACGATATATGTGTGTGTGTGTGTGTGTATACAGTACAATCCCAGTTATCCGGTATCCAGACAAATGGAAATCTCAGAACAATTCAAGGGTTGGCCTCGCCAATTTGGATGGACTGCCAAACCGTCGTTTAGTTGTGAGTCACGTGAGGTTGGGTGAAGTCGGACAGAGCAAGGGTAAGGCATTTCTGGCTAATGTAAATCCCTTGTAAACCCTCCTAACCAGCCCAGTACTCTCCCCCTCTTTCCCCTAATTAATTCAGTCATCCTTCACACCCTCCACAAATCACCAGTCTGCTTTTTACCACCAGACAGTAAACAGGCTCTCTTGCTGTTATGTTGCTCAGATAGACGGTAATTTCTTCACTCCAAAATGCCTGAAGGGCAAACTAAACATAAGTGTGTCGTGCTTACCTTGAAACAGAAGCTGGACATATGCAGTAGACTTGAAAAAGACGATCATTACAGAACACTGGTGACAGAATATAATGTAGAAAATTCAGCGATTTATGATGTCAAGGCCCAATCATCCAAGCTCAGAGAATTTTTCACGAAAAGCAAGACAAGTAAGTTCATTGAAAAAAGGCATACTCTTCATCGGCTGAAAATGAAGGATCTAGACCTAGCAGTGTACGAGTGGTTTTGCTTAGAAAAATCTAAAGGACCACCTATTTCTGGTCCACTTATACAAGTAAGAGCAAGAGAGTTTCAAAGTAAAATGAATATAGAAGTTGAGTGTGATTTCAGTATTGGATGGTTAACTCGTTTCAAAGACAGGCATGGAATTTGTAAAGTAGACATCTCGGGAGAGAGCAGTCAGCAAACAGCAAACGCCGGTGCATTTTTCTTCCTGACTGATCAACTCTAACTTGCACTACATAAATTCATCTTAGAATGCATATGTGCTGGCAGAGATGAAAAAAACAAAAAAAAAAATGTTACAGTAAAACCTCAATTTTCTGGGAGCCACGGGGAATTCAAAATGGCAGAAAATCGATTTTTCTGGAAAATCGATTAACAACCATTTCCTGTTCTCTTACACCAGTGATTCTCATACTAGAGGAATTTTGTCGCAGGGACATAAAATAGGCATAATGCTTTCAGTGTATTTTATTTAACTGAATGAGGAAGTGAAGTGAAGGAGCATTGCGGTGTGGTTGTGGACATGATAGGAAGCGTTAGGAGAAACACATTAAGGTGGTTTGGGCATGTGGAGAGGATGGAGAGTGATAGACTGACGAGGAGAGTGTATGTGAGTGAGGTGGAGGGGGCGAGAGGGAGGGGGAGGCCGAGGATGAGATGGAGGGATGGAGTGGAGAGGTACATGAGAGAGGGGGTGTGTGAGTTGGGAGCAGGTTGCGAAATGGCGGGGGACAGAGCGACATGGAGGCGATTTGTTTGTGGCCACCCCGTGCGGGATTGAGGCATCTGGCAATAGATAGATAGATAGATAGAAATTGAAATTATCCTTACTACAAGTAATCCCTCCACTATCCGACGTAATAGAGCCAAAGGCATGTCCGGACAGTGGTCTTGTCCGGATAGTGTGCCCTGAAGCTCCAGCACCGGTCATTCCTGACCCTAACCTAACCTAACCTAAATCAGAAAACTACCTTCCTACCGGACATGCATAGCACTTATTTAGGTCCCCTTTCACATAAATAATGCACACAAAGCATGAATTAATTAAATTTTAACCAAAAAATGATGATTTAGAAGTGAGTAAGGCATAGGTGCTCAGAACTTGCCACCATAGTGTAAGTTAGTATCGGACATGGAAATCATCTTTTCTCACATTTTATGCACAAAATTATTGGATACAAAGCATCAAATACAGTAAATGATGTAAATTGTTACCTGAAAAATGGTTAGGTTAGGTTAGGTTAGGTTAGGACCGGACATGAAATTCACTGGCATTCACCTTTTTCACAGCTAGTGCACTAAAATAATGAACACAGAGCATGAATTCATTTAAATTTAACCCAAAAAGAATGAATTTGAGGTAAGTTAGGCACAGCTGTTCACTGAGTTGGCAGCTTTGTTTAGGTACCGGACATGAAAATCAATGGCATTCACCTTTTTCACAGCTGGTACACTTCAGTACTAGTGGTAACCATGCTTGAAAAAATAAAATTAAAAGCAGGAAATTATGATTAACAAAATGGTTAGGTTAGGTTAGGTTAGGTTAGGACTGGACATGAAATTCACTGGCATTCACCTTTTTCACAGCTAGTGCACTAAATTAATGAACACAGTGCATGAATTCATTTAAATTTAACCCAAAAAGAATGAATTTGAGGTTAGTTAGGCACAGCTGTTCACTGAGATGGCAGCTTTGTTTAGGTACCGGACATGAAAATCAATGGCATTCACCTTTTTCACAGCTGGTGCACACTTCAATACTAGTGGTAACCATGCATGAAAAAATAAAATTAAAAGCAGGAAATTATGATTAACATTTATGGGAATTTTTTACCACTTTACAGCATGCTGAAAACAGGTTAGACATGAAAATCATTATGGAAATCATCTTTCACACAAATCAATGGCATTCACCTTTTTCATAGCTGGTGCACTTCAAAACCATGCATGAAAAAATTAAATTGAAAGCAGGAAATTATGATTAACATTTATGGGAATTTTTTACCACTTTACAGCATGCTGAAAACAGGTTAGACATGAAAATCATTATGGAAATTATCTTTCACACAAATCAATGGCATTCACCTTTTTCATAGCTGGTGCACTCCAAAACCATGCATGAAAAAATTAAATTGAAAGCAGGAAATCATGATTTACATTTATGGGAATTTTTTACCACTTTACAGCATGCTGAAAACAGGTTAGACATGAAAATCATTATGGAAATCATCTTTCACACAAACGAATGGCATTCACCTTTTTCATAGCTGGTGCACTGCAAAACCATGCTTGAAAAAATTAAATTGAAAGCAGGAAATTATGATTAACATTTATGGGAATTTTTTACCACTTTACAGCATGCTGAAAACAGGTTAGACTTTAAAATCATTATGGAAATCATCTTTCACACAGTCTATGCATGAGATTAATGATATGGTAACAAGGAATTTTGATGAAGTTAGGGTACTTACGAAAATTATGTCACCGTCCTGATGTATAACCGGATCGGTCAGCACAGACTCTGACAGTAAGACCTTGCACCTGACACACCTTAGCACTTCCGCTGCACTTTACACTCACCAGCACTTCTCACCAAGCACTTCTCACCAGTACTTTCCACAACGTTTCCTTTCGCATACCTTGCATCACATCACTTCACTGCACTGTACAGAAAAGTAAATTTCCGTGTGGTCTGGTGATGAGTCCTTGAAGTTTGGGGTGTCCTGTAGCCTTGCGAACTTCTCAGCAGCAGCTTTCAGCTCCGTTCCACGTACCAACACACCAGTAGCACGATGTTGTCGGTACCAGATGAGTGTGGAACGGTCAGTGTCTGCATACTTAGGAGTAAACATCATCTTCCTCTCCACATTTCGTCTGGTTTTCGAAGCGAAATCAACCGTGTACTGCTGTAGTTTGTCTCGGGACCTCTTGATATCAAACAAAGTGGAGCAAGGGAGGTTGAATTCACGGAGGATCCGTGATGTCAGCCACCCGGCATCCACCTTCTCCAATACCTCCCTCTTCTTCTCCAGAGTCAAAACCACTTTCTTCCTCTTCTCAAGTGGCGGGGCCATCATTTCACACCGATAAAGAAGGTGCAGAGCAGCATCAAGCCCTGCAGGAGAGAGGGAATAACCAAAAACCAAGCACTTCTGCAGCCATGTTGAGAGCGTGTTGACGAGACAGTGAGAGAGGCGGGAGGCACGAAAACACAGCTGTTCGGTGCGCGCGGGAAGTTCAAACTGACGCGGTCCCAAAAAATCGGAATTTTTCCAGATTTTTTCGGATTTTTGGGCATTTTGGGGGTCAGACAGCCTACGATGTCCGAATAGTGATGCATCCGCATAGTGGATGTCCGGATAGTAGGGAGATTACTGCATTAGCTAAAATGTGACATATATTTACATGTAAAATAGGGGGTTAGGTTCTATGAGCCTCATATTTTTCGTTGAAAATATAGTTAAGGATATTTTTAAATGTCTGTCTTACATGTAAATACTCAAGATGTGTGTTTACATACGATCTCACCAACTGGACACGGCACTGCATACTGCATTCTAACCTAACCTAACTGATTAGTGTTGGCTTCTAACACTCCCCATAAAAATTTTAATCGCCAAGGATTGCCACTAAGCTTCTTGAAAGTCCTCATTACCAATCAAGCTTTTGAGCTAAACAACATGTGAATGATGGCCATCTAGCATCACACATATTATGCCTGGAATAAGTTTCGGCGCATATATATAGTTAAGGATATTTTTAAATGTCTGTCTTACATGTAAATACTCAAGATGTGTGTTTACATACGATCTCACCAACTGGACACAGCACTGCATACTGCATTCTAACCTAACCTAACTGATTAGTGTTGGCTTCTAACACTCCCCATAAAAATTTTAATCGCCAAGGATTGCCACGAAGCCTCTTGAAAGTCCTCATTACCAATCAAGCTTTTGAGCTAAACAACATGTGAATGATGGCCATCTAGCATCACACATTTTATGCCTGGAATAAGTTTCGGCGCACATAAAACAAAAAAATGCAGTGTGAAAGTATTTTTGAAAGCCATTAGTCATCATCAGTAAAGGAAAAAAAACTACTGTATAAAGAAGTCTTCAGGACAGTTTCAGGACAATTCGCCGTCAAGTCAAACTCGCTGTCACAAATGGGTGATGCTAGAATATAATTTGCAGGCGACTACATCAAGGAAGAATCAATTATCGACTGAAGGTGCAACTAATAAATAATATCCAAAGCTTACGCGACTGAACATAGACTTTGATGGATCCCCCTAAAATATAGTTATTAAAGTATTGATTAATAGTAGGTATTTATAGAATGACGGGGAATCGTCCAGGGTGCGAATTGTCCTGATGGGGAATCGTCCATGTTTTGATGGTGAATTGTCTGGTGGCGACTTGACAGTGAATTGTCTCAGAACCGCAGAGTTGTGGGTGATGCAGGCTCATTGACTTGAGTGGATTAGGTGGCTGGGGGTCGAACAGGCCTGATAGGGGATGTAGGAACTAGGCAACCACACTCACCGGCCTTACGACGTGAACTGCCAAGGCTCCTGGTTGCATACCACAGGAACCTTCCGATGACGTCATCACTTGTGACTTAGCAGGTGTGTGCGTGCGCACACACACTAACACTCTCGTCCTCTCTTCTTAATTTGACAGAAGATTCCAAGGACGAAGCTGGATGGTCTATTTGCATCTGATACACACTATGTATCCAATACATACACTTTTGTTTAATTACTATCAAGACCCAGTCTGTGGCCACATACAGATATGTGATGTCTCTTGAAGTATTATAAACTTTCTAGTCTCGGCTGACTGCTGCACGCAGCCGCTCGGTCGAGGCACCTTTCTTGGTGAGACAATCAGCCAGTTCTTGTGATGTATCCACCCAGGATACCTCATCAATCTCCCCCCGCTCCAACATGTCCCGCAACACAGCAATATCAATGCGCAATCTCCTGTCTTCTACGCTCCTACAAGAGTAAAGGGCATCCACCAGACTCTTGTTGTCGACGAAACACTTTATTTTGATCTTTCCACATCCAGAAACCTCACGCAATATGTTGGAAAGATATACAGCAGTTTCAGCACATTCAAGCAGCGCCAGCGCCTCAGCAGATAAGGTAGATTTGATGACCCTCCTGATCTTCCTCGTCTGCCAGAATATAGGACATCTTGCCTCACTAGCATCTCGTAGGAAGATCACAAAACTTCCCTGAGATCCATTGCCTACAAGGTTGGCAAATGAGGCATCCGAAAAGCACTCTATATGACAGTCCTCATTCGGCCCCATTCTTGGAATGTATAGCTTCATGTTGTCAGTCTTCACCCTTGAGATCACTTTATTGAGTCTAAGCAAATCCGCTACGGTAGCTCGGTTGCTATTCACACTCAACTCACACACATCAGAGGCAATATCTGGCCGAGTGTATGTGGCAATCCAATTGAGTTGCCCAATTAATGCTCGGTACTCCATTTTCTCAGACTCGGACAGCTCCCCTGATTTTACTGCTGCACGATGTTTACTCAGCGTGACTGGTTTCAAAGATGAAGCATACTGGAATTGGTCAAGCGTTATGCTGCCATCGATGTTGGAGATGACATTGAGACCAACGTATTTGAAGGCTTTTGATTCTGAACTGCCGATGAGGAATATTTGACTCAAACGATTTATCACTTGCTGTTCGAACTCATGTGTACCAGCCCAAAGGAAGTCGTCGACATAGATGCATACAATGCCTTCGACTTTGCCACCATTGCTCCAAGAGAACAGCGCTGAATCCAGTGACGACACTTTAGCTCCGAGACTCAACAACTGATATTTTACGCTCAGATACCAATGCCTAGCAGCATCACAAAGGTCGTAAACAGTTTTCTTTAGTCTCCATAACTTACCATTTGCATATTCAGGCAGAGGACGTAAATGAACAACTCTCTCAATGTCATTACCTTGCAAGTAGGCAGCTTTCACGTCCATAGTGTGGCAATCCCACTGGTTGGTGGATGCCAAAGAAAGTGCCAAACGCACTGCTTCCTTTGAACAAGTAGGTGAGTCTTTTCGGAGATCCACTGTGTCTTCCTCAAATCCTCTGGCGACTAAGCGGGCTTTAACAATAGGCTTTCCATTTTTCAGTTTTTCTGTCACAACCCATCGAACCGTTATGGCACCTTGCCCAACATCATCTACTCCCTCATACACATCATTATTCTGCCAGTTTGTAATTTCATTTCCCTTAGTGCATAATACGTCCTCAGAGTTGAAAAGAACAAGCATTTCTGCGTTATCATCCACTTCCCATTCGCTAAGATCCTTCTCCAAATCTATCCAATCAGTGCTGCCATCAGAGTCCCTCTTCAAATTATAGCAGTGTTTGTACTTTCCAGTGGGTTTACCTGCCTGACTTATAATCCTTCCAGACACCAACTCTCCACTTTCTGAATGTATCCCTTTTATACGTTGACCAACAGAAACTTTGGGAAGCTGATTAATCGGAACAGAAACTGTGGGAGGCTCATCAGTTGGGACCACACCATCTTCCGACTTGTCATCTGGGGGATAGTCATTCAGCACTTGTGTAGGATCATCATTAGGCTTCTCCTGGACAACATTGTTCTTCTCATCACTGGTGACACCACTTTCAACTGTAGTATCTTGCTCTGGCGCTCGCGGTAGACGACATACGTGCACTCGCACGTATACACCACCGTGTCTCACCAGAATTTGTTTCCCATCCCTGCCTATTACAATTCCGGGACCGTGCCTCTCATGACTGTCATTTCTTTTGTAGAAGACTTCATCTCCATTCTGGATGTCGTTTAGGTCACTCGAACGTACGTTGTGCTGCAGAGCCCTAGCCAAGTGTTCATCTGATTTTGTCTTTATAAACTCTTGTCTACTAAATGAAGAGCGTTCAAGTTGTCTCTCACAATTTTCGATGGTGATGAAGGTTCCAAGGCTGGAGGATCATTTGTGTACACATTAGGCAGACCAGGGTTTTGACCAAAAACAAGTTGGTTAGGAGAAAAGCCTGAGTAGTTGGTGAGAGCATTTCTTGCTGATATTGCCCATGCCAAGGCCACACCCAATTCACACTGGCTATCAGCCATTATCTTCCTAACAATGTCACCAGTGACTGCATTTTGACGCTCACAGACTCCGTTGCTCCAAGGACTCTCTGCAGACGTTGTCATGATCTTGATATTGAAGGCCTCTCCCAATGCTCGCATTTCCGCATTATTGAATTTACAGCCATTGTCTGTAAGAATTTTTTTAGGTGTGCCAAACACAACAATCCATCTCCGAAATATTCCTTTGATAATGGTGGGCGCACACTTATCCGCGATTGCTATCGCATTACAATACCTGGTCGCCAAATCAACAAAGACTAAGAAATAATTCCTTCCCCAAGCTTTTAAATCCATGGCTATGGCTTTGTTAAACTTAGACGTCATGGGCAAACTGACTACGGGTCGGGGCTTGGCTTTCTTAAATCTGCAACAGACTGTACAAGCATCAGATACAGCCTTGATAGCCCTTTCCAGTTTTGAACTTCTAATTCCCGCATCTGTGATCAGTTTAATTAGTTTTGCTGATGTCGGGTGTGCAAACTGCCTGTGAAGCTTCAAAGCGATTTTTCTACATCACCCCCACGAGATGCCAACATGATTGTTTCACAAAATTCACGATCTAGTCATAAGGAAATTGGAAGTAAGTAATGGCCTGAAGATGAGGACTTTAAATCAATGATAGTTCTACAAATTTTGACCTGGTCAGTTCCAAGGTTAATCAACATTTTTGCTTTTTTCATGGAACGTGTACTCAATAGCAAGGGAATATTGCGGTGCACAACATCAGTCACGATGGTAGCACGCATGTTACCAACGTAGCAGGGCAGAGTAACACGTTTGAGGGAAGAAACTGTGACACCATCAGCAAAAGTAAACGTTGAGGATGACGCTTCTTCTCTTACAGCATCACGTTCGTAATCAGTGAGCTCACTTAGATAGCAATTGATCCATTCAATTCCACATACAGTTGTAGAACACCCTGTGTCTAGAAGAGCACATCCCTTAGATTCTTCTACTAGAGTCTGTGACTTACCTCTACTAGCGGCATCATCCACATAGCCCATAAATAACGACAGATGCACTGTTTCAGAATTCTCTTCTCGACTGCTGCTGTTTTCGTATGCATCTGGACAGTCACGTGCTCAATGAAATCTAGAATCACATACGAAACACCTCGTTTCCTTTCCGTCAGGCCCAAGTGGGTTCTGCCTCCTGCCGGTGGATGAGCGTTGGGGAATTCTAGCAGATACGGTTGAACATCGGCCACTGCCCCGACGTCGATCACATATTGCACCACCCCGCAACATTCTCCGTCCTCGTCGAGTACCTCTAGCATAAAGCGTTTCCTCACCCTCAACTTCGTCACTCCAAAATACTGGTTCGTCTTTCACCTCCCGGGCGGACACCGATGCCTCGTTCTGCCTGCCAATTTCACCAGCAAAAATACGATTCAGGGCAGATTTCATATTTTCGTATGTCACCTCAGTTATCGCGGACATCACTAGTTGTCGCTCACTGTCTGAAAGTTTGCATGCAGCTAAGAGCATAAAAACCATCACAGAATTTGGCAGTTCCATGTCCTGCTTTGTAAATTTGAAATAAACATGCTCAAATTCTGTCACGAGCTCCCGAATGTTCATATCACTGGCTCTTCTGAAGTTTACAGCTCATAAAAAGATCCAAACTGTCGACGTCCTTTGTCCACGAGAAATAAACTGTCTGATTTTTTCAGCAGGGTCTGAACACCATCCTTCTTCTTCAGAACATCTGTGTCAATCTGGGAAGACGCCACCCTCGCTCTTCCAGACAATGACAGGTGAATAGCTAAGGCTTGCTTTTCCTTTGCCAGGTCCGTCAGTTCGCACCAAATGCCAATGTCTTTTTTCCAGCTCTCATAGGCAGAATCATTTTCAAGTTTTGGAGGCCACTTGGTCGAACATGACGCCATTCTTTCAACTACGCTTTGCTACCAGTGTAGGAACTAGGCAACCACACTCACCGGCCTTACGGCGTGAACTGCCAAGTCTCCCGGTTGCGTACCACAGGAACCTTCCGATGACGTCATCACTCGTGACTTAGCAGGTGTGTGTGTGCGCACACACACTAACAGGGGAGACTGGTGGAGCAGCCATTTTTGCTGGGGTACTTGCTGGTGTGAATGTTGATGCATCACTATCTGGGAACACCACAAATGAACAGGAGGATACGAGTGAAATGTTTGCTGTTTTTGTATGTTTACCCCTCCTGAAAAAGTCCCTGATGTCTGACTGTTTGATTGCTACCCGACGGCGATTTTGGAAGTCATCATTAATAGCTACGAAAATGAAGCAGTTCATTAGCTGTGTAGGCTGGATTTCTCTCCATGAATCAGATGATCTTTTGAAATTATTCATCAGCATCTTTCCACGAACAGCCAGGAGCCATGGCTGACATTCCATCAAATATAACAGAAAATTGTGATAAAACAGCAGAGTGTTGCTGTGTTTACACTGTTTAACCTCCAAACATCAGTGGGGACTGCGTTGATGAGCTCGGTGGCGAAAGAATGTAAACATTCGGGCGGGATGGTTGTGCGGTAAATTTGAAATGCCGGTTAGGTCCTGGATTTTCCCCGATTGATCGATTTTGGAAATTTTCTTTAAATTGATTTGTTTAGCGCAAATTCCGGTTGACTGGCTCGCGAATAATCGAGGTTCTACTGTAATAGGAATGAAGGTTTACTTTGTTGGAAAAATATATATATATATATTTATGCTTGCATTTCATACGTACATCATTTATTTTATTTTCTGCAAAATAACTGATTGGTGGATGAGGGTTGGAGTGATGGTGGTCAGGTGGGGAAGAAATACATTCGAGGCCGGGACCGTAAACACAGCTCACGTTGGGGCACAGGTGTTGTGATAATTTTACAGTGCAGTCTTAACATCAGTTCAGCAGTAAATGTTCAAGATTTTTTTTACTTTATTTTTCCATTTTTATGTACAGTACATATAACGAATGATTCTGTAGTTAACAGAATGGACTTTTGCATTTTGCAGTACTGCTAGATATTCCATGCACGTGTGTCATGACCATGGCGTGTTTTTATGAGGCAATTTTTTAGTTGCAATCTCTTAGTGTGGCCGCTGATGTGAGTGGTGAGTACATGCATTGTATTTACTGCTGTGATAATTATAGCCATTGTATAGATTTGATTTGAATATCAGAAATACGGGAAACATCTGTAACTGGGAAGGCAAATTCCCCAAGCCTCCCGACTAGCTGGGATTGTGCTGTGTATATATACAGTAATCCCTCTAATATTCGGACGTCCAATACTCGGATATACTCACTATTTGGATATTCTGGGCTGCCCAACCCCCCAAATGCCAAAAAATTTGGAAAAAATCGAAAAATTTTCGATTTTTTGGGACCGCGTCAGTTTGAATTTCCCGCCCGCGCCGATCGGGTATGTTTACACTCGTGGCGTCTGTCTGTCGGTCGCCATTACCCACTCAGTTACTGACTCATGAACACCTCCGACAATGGCGGCCATATTGATTGCTTTTGTGGTGATACCCTGCCTCCTACAGTGCTTGTTACTGCCCTTCACCTTCTTCATCATGTGTGTGATGATGGAATTTACTGTTATGTACAGTGCAGTGAAGTGATGTGATTCCAGTTATAAAAAAAAAAATGTTGTGTAAAGTGTTGGTGATAAGTGCTGGTGATTCTCAATTGGAAAGGTGTGTCAGGTGCAAGGTCTTCCTGTCAGAGTCTGAGATGATAGAATGGGTTATTACATCAGAGGGCAGCTTCTTGTTTGTAAGTACCCTAACTTCATGCCTAACCTGTTTTCATCATGCTGTAAATGTGTTAAAAGATTGCCAAAAATGTTAATCATAATTTCCTGCTTGCAATTTAATTTTTCCATGCACGGTTCTTAAGTAAAACAGCTAGAAAAAAGGTGGAAGATGTGAATTTCATGTCCGGTCCTAACCTAACCTATGGTTACCATAAAGATTTTCATGCCTAACCTGTTTTCATCATGCTGTTAATGTGTTAAGAAATTACCCTAAATGTTAATCATAATTTCCTGCTTGCAATTTAATTTTTCCATGCATGGTTCTTAAGTAAAAGAGCTAGAAAAAAGGCTGAAGCAGTTAATTTCATGTCCGGTCCTAACCTAACCTAACCTATGGTTACCATAAAGATTTTCATGCCTAACCTGTTTTCATCATGCTGTACATGTGTTCAAAAATTACCCTAAATGTTAATCATTATTTCCTGCTTGCTATTTAATTTTTCCATGCATGGTTCTTAAGTAAAACAGCTAGAAAAAAGGTTGAAGCAGTTAATTTCATGTCCGGTCCTAACCTAACCTAACCAATGGTTTCCATAAAGATTTTCATAAAATTACCCTAAATGTTGATCATAATTTCCTGCTTCCTATTTAATTTTTCCATGCATGGTTCTTAAGTATAAGAGCCAGAAAAAAGGTTGAAGCAGTGAATTTCATGTCCGGTCCTAACCTAACCTAACCTAACATTGTGTTAATCAACATTTCCTGCTTTTAATTTAATTCTTTCATGCATGGTTATTAAGTGCATCAGCTATGAAAAAGGTTGAAGCAGTGAATTTCATGTCCTAACCTATCCAAACCTAACCTAACTTAACCTAACCTAACCATTTTTCTGGTAGCAATTAACATCATTTACTGTATTTGATGCTTTGTATCCAATAATTTAGTGCATAAAATGTGAGAAAAGATGATTTCCATGTCCGATACTTACTTATACTATGCTGGCAAGTTCTGAGCTCCTATGACTCACTCACCCCTAAATCATAATTTTTTGGTTAAAATTCAGTAAATTCATGCTATGTGTGCATTATTTATGTGAAAAGGGACCTAAATAAGTGCTATACATGTCCAGTAGGGAGGTAGGAAGGTAGTTTTCTGATTTAGGTTAGGTTAGGTTAGGGTCATGAAAAACCAGTGCTGGAGCTTCAGGACCAGTATCCGGACAAAACCAATATTCAGACATGCCTTTGGCTCTATTACAACAGATATTGGAG